>JAEIIL010018966.1:0-25269 GCA_018905715.1 Drosophila lini
AATATTTTAAAATGTGTAGAAAATGTTTATCGATATACATTTTTAAGTAAAATAAATACATAAAAAAATATATTTTCATTAGAAAAATATTTAAAAAATAATTAAAGAAACCTGGAAAATCGCCATAAACTTTAGAGTAAAATATTTTTCAAAAAATAATCCACTATAAGCTTCCATCGACAACATCTTTGGGAATCTTTGCAAAGAACGCTGAGAGTCCATAAAAAAATCCTAAAAAAAAAATCCTGCTATAGGCTTCCCTCGAACAAAAGGCGACAAATTTAATTTCCAACTCGGTTTTCCCATTTTGGCAGCAGCAGAACTTGAAACTAACAAAAGCGTCGTCGCCACCCGAAAGGCAAACAAAACACGAAAACGTAACGGAAAAGGCGAAAAACTCACCCTCCTTGGCACGTAGGAAAAGTGGTGGGAAAAAGGGAAAACCCTACGCAACATGTTCTATGTTCGGCGGGGAAAACAACCAGGGGGAGTGGGGTGTGGGGGGAGACTGAATGAAACTGGAGCAACAGCAGCAGCAGCAGCGGCACCAGCGAAGGGCAAACAGAGAAAGGCAAGCAAATTTGCAATTGCAGACAAAGGAAAGAAAAAGTTTTCGGGGATGGGTCTCTTGGCAGGGGCATATGTAGTCATAGGCATAGGCCAATAGCCAATATCAAGAGCGCGACGCTGGGGCAGCTGGAGGGGATTAAGATCGGGGTCGAGGCTCGGGATCGGGGCAACCAGTTGGTGCCAAGGGCGAAGCTGCTGAGGGAATGGACCTGGTCGTGGGCGCTAGCTCGTAACAATTGACAATGCGGCGTATGCGCGATGGATGCCCAGCTGATGATGATACAATGGAACACTGACACAGTGAACGAGTTTCCCACACACACACACACACAAACACACTCTCGTAATTGCACCCGCACACTGAGACACACTCGGAAAAACTTTCCTTTGAACAGGCTTTCGGCCCTGTCTGTGTGTATATTTCATGGATACACAATTTATGTTGGCCAATTTCTCGCCTCTGTTTGTATACAGAATTTCTTTGATTAATTACACACACACACTACACACACGCTGCTGTGACTTACCCTAGATTATGGCATTCATTTCTGGAATTGCCAAACTTAAAAAACGTTTTTCCTTAAATATTTAAATGAACTGCCTGATTTTCGTTTTTCTGTTTGTTTAACTTGAATTTGTTTATGCCAAAATTTGCGCTCTAGGCTCTCCTCCGCAATAGAGGTATATAGACAAGACAGACTGGGATATATGGTTATCGCGTGAGATCCGATCCGAGAGTTTTGCGCGCCTCTTGCCAAACGGAATTGGGGAAGGCAGCCAACGACAACGTCTCCGCTCGGGAGCCGAAAAGCGTATATACAACAAAATATTTCGAGCGGAGAGCACAGTGCCAAATGAAAAGCCAACAACAAAAACACACACACAAGCGAGACGGAAGGAAAACATACCAAATTTCCCGGGCTGGCGTTGCCACCGTACAGGTCCATGGCCAGGCTCCAGAGAGCTGGAAACCTCTTCCTTGTTCCTAGTTTTCCCTCGTACTTTAGAATTCAGAATTTAATCGTGAAAACTTTGTACTGAAGCTACGAAAATGGTAGCAAATATTGTGTGAAATATATATATCTCCGAGTGTTGAGTGGAAAACACCAGCTGTATGGCAACTTTTCACTCCGCTCCGAACGGGGGGAAAATTCTCAGCAGCTTTTCCTCGGCGCGCGACATGCGCAGTGGTTGGCGGAGAACGACCTACAGGTCGTATGAGCGCACAGGCAGACGCAACATTTTCGAGCGTGTGATAACACACACATCCGGACGAGGGCGCCCTCGTCCGGACTTTCCCTTTCCGGAGACTCCCGACTCCCGAGAGCGATGGCAGCGAGAGTGCGTGGGCCATTTAGGGAGGCCCAATTCCGTTTCGAATTCGTATTCGGATTTGGGCCCTAGACAACGGAGCGCTGCATTGAGGGAGGTAGGAAATTTATGGCTGTTATCATCACTTGGCCAGGGCCAGGGCAGCGAGAGGCGGCCACAAATATCGGGCAACGCGAACTGCCGGAAACTAGGTCAAATCCCAACTAGCTGAACGTTCGGAATTTTGTTTGTTTTTTTGGGGAATTTCATGAAGAAAAAAAAGGGAGAGAAATTTCTAATTGCTTTCACACGACGGGCTACCAGATATTAAAGGAAATTAAGGTTTAAACTATTAAACTAATCGTAGGATGAGAAAAAAAACTATTTTGCAGTACTTTAATAATATTAGAGCTTTATTAATATTTATTAATGGCCTTTAAGTACGCAGATTAATTCACCTAATTATAACCAACACAGGAAAGCTTTTCGAATTGAAATTTACGAATTTTTAAAATTTTGATTAGTCCAAAAAGTTATACAAGAATATAGATAAATATTAGTTGAACAACTTTAGGTCTTCTTAATTTATAAACATTTACAAAAAAAATTAATAAATAATTTAATAAACTAACCTTTTTTTTAATTATTAAACAGGCGGTACTTTTATTTTAAGATTGAAACCTTGTTTTTGTCTGGGCAAGCAGAATCGAGGACAGCGTTTTCAAACTGGTATAAGCTGTTTTAATTTATTCAATGCAAATTTCCAAATGTATACCTACAACAAAAACATTAATACAACAACAACGACATCTTTAAAACAACGATACTCCTTTCCCTCAAATTTGCCCACCATTTTTGCGACGATGACTGACATTCAATTATTGTTGCCGTTCTACTGGCCGGTACTTCCACCCAATCCACACCCATTAGCATCCCAGAAACTAAAGCGTGGTATTTATTTTTTTTGAAAAAGAAATAAGTCTAAAATTTTTTATTGGCTTTTAGTGACTTTTTTCCATTTTGAATTTTTTCTTCAAGATACATCGTGGCGTGTAGCGCAAGTTCCGAGTGTGTGTAACGGTTGGGTCTCATTGTCTTGTCTAGGGGATGATACGGCAAATTTGTTTACGCCTTGGGACTCCGGCTGGCCACAAACCGGACGTGGTTCGGCTGGTCGCAGCCGGAGAGGTAAATGATAACAACAGGAGGAGAGTGTGTCCAAGTCATGGCTTCCTAACTTCCTAACTTCCGATCGGGGCGCTGGTCTGCTCCGATCCGTTCAGCCGCTTGATGGCTATCTTGGCCACGCCCTTGGTGCACTCCGCGGAGCCTCCCATGAGGACGAGGAAGAGGCCGTTGTTGGCCACCGTATTCCACAGCCGGTCTATGATCCTGTCCAGCTTGGCTGCATTCCGTTCGGCGCTCTCCATTACAAAGTCCTCCTCGGGCACGCGCAAATTGGCAATCGTCAAGGCGTTCTCCAGGGCTATCTCGTTGACCTTGCGCACCGCCTCCTTGGGCGTGGCCACCTCGTGAATACGCACCGCCTTGCTGTGATCCTTGGGCGACGCCTCGTCCGCCCGCTGGATGACCTCCTTGAGCCGCGGCTGCAGATCCCCCACCGTCACGATGGCCGTCCGCTTGTCCCGCTTGGCCACGTGGGCGAAGAGGTTGTTGCTGATGGTGTCCCCACTGCAGGCGTTAGCCAGCTCCTGCAGGCGCTTCTGTTGCGTGAGGATCTCGTCGCCAAACTCGATGCTGTTGGCCAGCTTCATCTTGACGAGCTTCAGAGTGGCTCGCGAATCCTCAATGGAGTCGTGGCCTTCCTCGTTGTCCTGGATCGTCTCCTGGAGGAAGGTCTTGGCCAGGTGCTTCAGCTTGCTCTTGCGCCGCCGCACGCCGGAGATGTTAAAGCAGACGCTGGTGTCGATCACATACGGATGCATCATCCGCATGGCGTTCAGATCAGAGTTGAGCGACTGGCCCACCAGGATGGCGTCCGGGGGCAACAGCGCCGACACCTCGTTCTGCACTTCGCGCAGCCGCTTCGTCACCTTCTTCATGATGTCCTCCGTGATGCCCGAGTACTGCGTGAGGTAGTCCGAGATGCGGTTGTCGGGCAGCACCAGCGTCTCGTACACCGTCCGGTACTGTTCGTCCACGATGGAGATGCGGGTCAGCTCGTTGATTCCCACCACCGTCCTGCACATCTCGCAGTCCACGCCGAACATGGGACTGCGATTGGTCACCGGTTCGTACTTTTTCTTGGTGAACCTGAAGGTGCTGAAGCGGCTCTGCAGCTCCCCGGAGAGGGGGATCGGGTAGCCCTCGTCGACCATCTGCAGGGCGGAGAGCAGGAGTTTGGTGCGCGGAAACTTGTCGTCCGGATGGAGGTCAGCGAGGGAGTGCTTTATCTTGGAGCCCCCGATGGGAAAGATGTTCTTTACGAACAGCGTGGGATCCTTGTTCAGCTCCACGGCCGACTCCAGGGAGCCGTGCTCGTCGATCAGCCGCTTGGCTTGGATATTGGTGAGGGGAATCTTTGGGAGAAACAGTACATTATATTAGAATCCCTCGATTATAGACCTAAAAGTCAGTTACCTGTGCAATCTCGTCAATGATCTGACCCTCGTCCTGCGGCGGCAACAGCATCTCCAGCTTGGTGTTGAATATCCGATTGGTGGCCTCGAACTGGCTCTCGTTGGACAGGTAGTGGTACAGGGACAGGCCCTCCAGTATCACCACCACGCTGTGCGACAGGCTGAGCCACTTCTCGACGCTGCACCACCGATCCGGCCGGCAGGGGCTCTTCTGGCCGATGAGCGCCGACATCAGCAGGTGCTGGATGTCGGTGAGGAAGATGGGCGTACGCGCATGCTGGGGCGTCTCCAGGGAGGCGCGCTGTCCCATCTCCCTCAGCCGCAGGCCTGGCACGTCCTCCAGCTGCCGCTTGCGACGACGCAGCTCCACGGCCAATGTTTTGTACTGCTCCTGGCTGAGGATACAGATCTCCTCCGCCGGCAGGCTGTCGCCACCGGCCGCCATATCCTCGCGACTTCGCTTGGCCGCTGGCTCCTCAGGGTCTCCACTTTTGATGGTCGCCCCCTCCTTTTCCACACTATTTCGGATTGTATGGCGATTGCGGTGCTTCCGCTTGCTGGAAACTGTGACAAAGCCGTCGTCGTCGTTTGGCGCTTTGGCCTCGTCCTTATTTGCATCCGCGGCGTCACGTTTCTTGGCCATCTCCGCCTCGTGCAAGCGGTCGCGGTCATTCAGTTCCATTAAATTGGCCAGCGCCGCCAGCTTCTTCTTCTTCTTCTCGTTTCGCTCGTGCTGCTTGGCCGACAGCTGTTCCTTCATCCTCGTGCGCTTTCCGTGCAAGCTGCAGGCGAGAAAGGTACCGAAAACCAGGTGAATTCGTTCAAAACGGCAGGTAAACAAAAAAAAAATAAAAACGTGGTGTGTTGTAGTGGTGGTGTGAAAACTGATAGTAAATCGATAAAGACTTGTATCATGTTATAAATTGTCATAAACTGGTTGGGAACTCTGCTTAATAGGGTCATAATCGATATATCGATAATTGAACTACCCAAAATGGCGTTGCCAGACGCCAGAAAACTTTGAAACTCATTCTTGTAGTATAGTTGTCGCGCTCTAAATTTAATTGACGCAATTTTACTTACATTTGACATTCTACATGAGAATTCGACCCCAAAAATGAGAATTCGACCCCAAACGCAACATTCCCATAGAAAATTTTACACCGTTGTCCTGTAAACGTGTAAAACTTTGTTTTGACATTTAACTTTTACCCGTACACTCTTGCTATATTTTTGAATTGTACTGTTTTTTTTAATTTAGGGGGAAAACTGGATTTTTTAGGGGGAAATTTCAACTTTTCGAGATTTTTTAGGGAGAGAGCCAAATTTTGATCTGGCAACACTGCCTACTGGCTTCCGCCACTAGCGAAAGAGAGACGGCACTACTACCCAAAACCGTTAGTTTGCCGCGTGCTTTTGGAATTTTTTCACAAATTGGCGCTCTTCCGGGAATTAATTGTTTTAAGCCACAACGCAACGAGAAATAACGCCTCAAAAATGTACACAGCCGTTAAGCCGCTGTCCAAGTATCTGCAGTTCAAGTCGGTGCACATTTACGATGCCATTTTCACGCTGCACTCGAAGTGCACCGTGGCCCTGCTCCTGGCGTGCACTTTCCTGCTCTCCTCAAAGCAGTACTTCGGCGATCCCATTCAGTGCATGAAGAACACGGACTTGGACTACTTCCAGGCCTACTGCTGGATCTACGGGGCCTACGTGCAGTCCAATATTACGAAGGCGCCGTCGCTCAATGGCGAGATTCAGTGTCACCCTGGTAAGTTTAGGGCTTTAGGGGGCTTTCCAGGTGGAATTACATGCAAAATGCTTGTTTCAGATGTGGTAGGCCGCTCGGTGCCGCCGGGAAACCGTCGCTACATCCGCTATTACCAGTGGGTGGTACTGGTCCTGCTGCTGGAGTCCTTTATCTTTTATTTGCCGGCTTTTCTCTGGAAGATTTGGGAGGGCGGCCGGCTGAAGCACTTGTGCGCCGACTTCCATCAGGCGGTGGTGTCCAAGGACAAGAGCAAGGCCCACTTGCGCGTGCTGGTCAACTATTTCACCAGTGACTACAAGGAGACACACTTTCGCTACTTTGTGAGCTATGTGTTCTGCGAGGTCCTCAATGTACTGATAAGCGTGAGTAGCTTTTTCAGTTATTAGGAATCTAATTAAGCTCTCCTTGTACTCCATACAGATTGGCAACATCATGCTGTTAGACGTGTTTTTCGGCGGATTCTGGTTCCGTTACATGGATGCCCTGGTGGCCTTATATGACGGCGATTTGGACGAGTGGAACGACATCACCATGCGCGTCTTTCCAAAGTGTGCCAAGTGCGAGGTTCACAAGGTCGGCGACAGCGGCTCTGACAGCATCTACGACAATCTGTGTCTGCTGCCGCTCAACATTCTAAACGAGAAAATCTTTGCATTCCTGTGGGTGTGGTTCATTCTGATGGCTGCCTTGGTGGCCCTCAAGTTCCTGTACCGCCTGGCCACCATCTTCCATGGGGGCATGCGCTTCCAGTTAATGCGTGCCCGTGCTCGCTTCATGCCCAAGTCGCACCTGCAGCTGGCCCTGCACAACTGTAGCTTTGGCGATTGGTTCGTTTTGATGCGGGTGAGCAACAACATTGGCCCGGAGATATTTCGCAAGCTACTGGAGGAGCTCTACGAGGCGCAGACTTTGTGCAAGAAAGTGCCGCCCGGAGCGGACGATGTCTGAGAAGGATTCGTCGTATATTTAATCTCAAAGTTGTACATGAAGTAAGTCCTTTAGTTCTTTTTCCAAATATGACTTCTTAAATTGAAGATTAAGTTGACAAGAAGACAGCTATTACATTTTTTTTGATTCATTTTTCGTATTCATATTCACTTTATCTTTAATCTCTCATCGATATGTACTTATTATCGAGCTAATTGTTAACTAAACGAAACTTAAACTAAAGCTAAGCGAAATATATAGTACTTTCATTTGTTCAGCACTAAATAATTGATACTTTTATTATTTCAAGTTATTGATTTGGTTGTCAGTTTAAATTCTTCAAAATTCTTAGGTTCTAATGGATTTTTCGTTTTTTAAAGTAGATTTATTTGAGTTATATTATATTGAGAGCTATCTCTTGTCTATATCCTTTGATTGAACTAACAAATTATTAACATTCCTCATGTTCTAACTTTAATTTATTATAAAATTAGCCCTTACACCTTGTTATTAATTTGCCCGTCATGAATTTGGTTTTTGCCGCACTTATTACTTTAAATTCCTGATAAACCAATGATAAAACTAACACCAATGTAACTAATGCACACAAATAGACACGAAAACATACCTTTGCGACCTAGTAATGCTGCGCAGACCAAGTCTAGACCACATCATATATATTCTCCGGCTGCCAAATGACAAGAGATAGCCTAGGGGTTGGGTTAAGCTGGTTATTCTGGCTTAAACAGGGCATTCCCTTGCAGCCTGTCTTCCTGGGGTCTTGCCTAATTCCGATGCTGCAAAATGCTGCAGATCGAAGCTGGAGTATGAGTACTAGAACTTCCTTAGCTCGCGCATCAAATTTTGATGACCTTGTTCTGCGGGAAAAGGCAAAGAAACCCAGTTAGATTCCGCCTCCCTCTGTCCGACTTTCAACTCACATTGTGTCTGATGGTAAAATTTGGATACAAGATTATTTTTCCAATTTCCTGAGGGAATATGCATGTGTTTTTGCTTGCTTTTGTGACCGTTTGTGATTTTTTTTGTGGTTTATATTTTTGCCAGCGGTTGTCTCGTACAAGAAGCCCGAGCCCCTTTTTTTCTGTGGACCTTTAAAACTGGGAACTAAAAATGTAAATATTTTGGGCTGCGCTGTACGAAATTTGTATAAAAATGATTTTGGGAAACTGGCGTGTGTGTCGACCTACAATTCATTCTGGGCCTGCTTAGCCTCGACCCCAGGTGACATGCGGGTGGTTCGTTGCTCCACGACTTTAGCCCATTTCCCCTTCAACTTGCACTTTTTCGACGGTCATTTTGAGCTGACCGCCGCACTTGTCGAACCGTTTTTCATTAACCAAAAAACTGTAAAGTTCAAAACGTAGCAGAAAACTGCACAGGTGGAAGTGTGTCGATCCACAGGTGATCCACTTTCCGGAAGCCTACATAAGCCCGGCGATCGGCCACCGGCGGCTTCAGTTGCCGTTCACCGGGCGAATCGCGCGGAAGTCTCCATCGTCGTCGTGGTTCTTGTGGATATCATATTCGGTCTTTTTGTTTAAGTGTTTGAGTGAATTCTGGTAATCCGAGGCTCCTTGTTGGCCCGACGATATTACAAAGTGCAAAACATAAATATATAAGTAAAACAACAAAAAAAAAAGTGTGGAAAAAGCAAGTCTTCAGCAATTTTGGGGCATTAACCAAAAGAGAAGAACAAATTGCAGTTTGAATTTACAAAAGAAAATGTTCCCAGCCTAAGTAAACCTGAGAAAGTGAAGAAAAAATTGGAATACAAAATGAATTACAACATGGATGGTATGTGGGGATTATAAGGAGAGCTTAAAGATCCGCGAAAAATGGTTTTATATTGGGAAACTTTTTCCTGAATTAAACATTTAATATAAATCTTAGCCATTTTCTTCTTCATCTTATTATTTTAAAAGCATTTTAATGAATTGTTTAATATTAAATAAATAATGAGTATCAAAAAAAATCTATATTTGAAGTAGACACCTTTTCTTATCTCCTTTGTATTATGTTAACTGTTTTTTAGAGAGTTTTCTCTTTGAATAAGGTTTTGTCTTAATTAAATAATTCTTTATATTCAGAAAATGTATGTATTGTACAATACAAATGATTATTAAACTCATTTTAAAATTGAGACGTTATAAAGTTGCGACTAGAGACCTTTTTTACTACTACTACTACTTTTACTTTTCCCTACTTTCTCCACCCACATTTTAACATATTTCTGCAGCTCAGAAAATTCCAATAAATCTTTTCCGCCAGTTCCAATTTAGTTCGAACCTGAATCAGCATTTTTTGAGTATCAAAAAATTATTGCGAAATTGCTGAACAAGCTGAAGAAAGTTCTGAACCAAAATAAAGCCACAAAAAATAGCAAAAAACTGTGTAGTTAACATACATTAAAAAGTAAAAGTACTTCAAGAAGAGAACATAAAAAAACGTACAATTAATTAAATGTTTAATAGGGAAACTGTTGTAACAGAGTTGAGCGTCTTGAAGCTTTTCCTTAAGAAAATAATTAAATTTCCTAGAGCTGGAAGCCACTCGATTGCTGCGGCACCCCCGTCGCTGGTGGAGCAGTGGACCCCGACGCATAGTGGCCATCTCAGTGCTGGTCATCATCACCCTGCTCTTCTCCCTGATTTATCACGGTCTTGTGGTGGAAAGAATGGATCGTGTCCAGCAGATTGCCGCCCTGAATGCCGAGCATCGGCTAATGGCCAATCAGCCCTTCGAGGAGGAGGATTCCCTCATCGTGAGCCCTCAGACACTGCACTTTAAGCTGCTGGACGATGAGATCAACAAGGACGTCAACGACATCAAAAAGCATAGGAAACGGATGAAGAACCTGCTGGTCAAGTTCCGGTGGCAAAAGAAGCATCGCTCGGCAAGGGAGTTGCCCCGCATGGATCTAGATCTCGATCCTATGGCCATGGAGGCCAATCTGCAGAGCCTCTACTCCAAGCTGCGAAGCAAGCGGGCGAGGGAAGTGCTCAGCCAGCTGGAGAGCGAGTTTGTGCGCTGCAAGAAGCACACTCCGCACGACTGCATGTCCGCCTTTCTGCGCATGTACAAGATGGCCAGGGAGGTGGCCGAGAAAATGGAGAAGATGAAGGAGATCATGCGGGAGCAGCAGCCCATGATAGAGTCGGAGAGCGAGGATTCCAGCGAACAATGGAGGGGGACCTTTGCTCCTGGCGATCTGACCCAGGATCAGGTGGTCACTGTGCCTACGCCAGCGGAAAATGCCACTGAGAGGCCGCAGAGAGTGAAGATAAAACCGGCTAGGATCAGTTGGATTATAGATGGACATGATCATGATGGCAGTGAGGTATACACGGACGATGTGACGGCCAAGACAACGACAACCAGGGAACCGGTTACAAACAGTACTAGAAAAGTAATAAAAGAGGATACGGTCACTAACGAGACGCCTGTGGAAAGCTCCACAGAGCGGATTAGCTGGATTCTGGATCACTTTGACAAGCCCAAGGAGATAGTTCGCACCACTGAACGGCCAGGACAGCGCAGCACCCGAGATGTAACCACCACGGGACCGGGTTACCAGCCAAATTCCACGGAAACTGAATCAACGGATAGGAATAAGGAGCAGACTAGCACCATCACCACAGAAGGACCTCTATTAACAAGTATCTTAGTCACCACAGAGCAAGCAATCCCTGCCAGCACCCCACCCGAGCAGGAAAAGTTACACATTGAATGGATTATTGATGGCAAGGACGATGAAGCTCCCAACAAGACCAGGACCAGCACCTTGACGCCTGAAACAACAACCGAGGCCATCATTATCAGCACCACTGCAGGTCAGCGGAAGCTGCAGTTTGACTGGATCATAGATGGTGATGAGGTAGTGGAGCCGCAGGACAATGCCACCACTACCACCAGTGCCACTACACTGACCATCAGCACCACGGAATCTCTTGAAACTAAGCAAAACTCCACTACCAAGCCGCCGCCAGTGAAGATCAGCTGGATTATTGATGGCAACGAAGGCAGCTCCGAATTAAACAGCAGTTCCACCATTCAACCCAGGGAGGCCACCCCGCGGTCCGTGCATCCCCTGGATAATCCCACCAGCATTGAGAACATGCTGGAGAGCTTCGAGCGCCACGAGCAGGACAAGCCCAAGCTCAAGGTGCTAAAAGCCAATGAATCCTCGCAGGAAGAGCACGACGATGTCTCCGAGCGGCAGTTGTGGCTGAAGAAATTCGAGGATGAGGCCAGGCCCAATCAGGACGAGCTGATAGACACCTTTGGAACGGCTTTAGATGCCAAGGCAATGGACCAAATGGGACCCAAAATCAATCCCCTCAATGGGCATGTCTGGAATGGTAAATATAATTAATATATTGATGCCCTATTACTTACCCTTACTCCCCAGCTGCCGATGCCCAGATCCTCAGCCTGTGCGAGCGCGTTGCTTTGAAGCTGCGTAACAAGGTGGCCACCAATCTGGCAGAAGGTGAGACCAAGGAGAAGGGCGAAACCTTCACCGCCTCGCCCAGCGTACAGTTTACGAGTCGAGCACCCGGCGGGTTTCCCGTTTCCGGGGAAACCATGAAGGCCTCGGCCCAGTTTATGTTTAATCCCAACTTTGGCATGATGCCCAGCATACCCGTGTGCTTCTACATGACCCCGGCCAACTTCCGGATGCCCATGTGGTCTGCCTCGCCCTCGTTTATGGGCATGCAGGGAGGTGGCCACTTTGGAGGAGGCGCCAACAACGGAGGAGGCATCTTCTTTGTGCCGCAGCAGTTTGGACCAAGTGGAAACTTCTTTGGTGGAAGCGGAGGCTCCGGAGCCGGTGGCCAGGGTGCCAATATCTTCTCAAAGAATGCCTCGCCGCAGAAGCTCTCCAATGGCCAGCAGCAGGTGTACTGCAGCTACATGCAGAACCAGCAGGGTCAGTCACAGAGCTCCTCCAACTCCCAGCAGCAGCAGCAAACCGGAGGAAGTCCGGCTGGTTTCTCCAATGCCAACTTCAAGATGCGCCATGCCAATCAGTCGAGTGTCGGCCATCAGCAGATCATTTACGCCAGCTATGCGGGTTTGCCGCAGCAAGCGCCCAGTCAGGACCCGGCAAGGTGTCCCGAGCCAGGTCAGGTGGCCTGCTTTGGCCAGCAGAAGGAGTGCATCCCCGCTGAGAGATGGTGCGACAATGTGGTGGACTGCTCGGATGGCAGTGACGAGTCTGCCTGCACTTGCGCGGATCGATTGGACGAGGAGCGTCTGTGCGATGGCTACGCGGACTGTCCCATGGGCGAGGACGAGCTGGGCTGCTTTGGCTGCGAGCCGTTGGCCTACTCCTGCTACGAGAACCTGGAGGAGTATGAGCAGCACAATCGTTCATTAATTTCCATGTGCTACAATCGCCAGGAGCGCTGTGATGGCTTCCTGAACTGCCTGAACGGCAGAGATGAGGAGCAGTGCAGCATGCTGGTCACAGATGTGGCGGATCATATGGTTAGTTAAGATATAAAACATTGATATTTTTGGTTTTTAATCTTTATATTCCCTTTAGTCCCATGCCGCCTCTGCCTCCGAGGGCTTTTTGTATCACAATCATCGCGGTGATTGGCATCCGGTGTGCAACAATGGTGAAAAGTGGGCAGCCGCCGCCTGCGAACTGGATGGATTGGATCCTTTGGCGGCTTCGCTCAATGTCAGCTTCAGAGCCTTAACTCTGCCGGGTCCATTCATAGAGCCTTCCCTGCATGCTGGCGTGCTGTTTGCCCAGGCCTGTCACGGACGCAATGGGCATGACTCCCTGGTGGATCATGTGGCCTATGTCAAGTGTCCGCCCATGCAGTGTGGCGTGCCCAAGAACACCACCAAGACGAGGACACAGCACTCCAAGAGAGTGAAGAGAGCAACAGGAGAGTCTCAAGAAATCCTGGGCGAGGGACGCATAGTGGGAGGCAGTTATCCCACTGCCCTCCAGTGGCCATTTGTGGTGGCCATTTATAGGGATGGAAAGTTCCACTGTGGCGGAACCATTTACTCGGAGCGATGGGTGGGTTTAAACCAGATTTTCCTAAAAATTTACATCCTTATCCTTCCATATTTCTCAACAGATTATCAGCGCTGCTCATTGCGTTATTAATTTTGGGAAATACTTTTACGAGGTGCGTGCGGGACTCTTGAGGCGTTCTAGTTACTCCCCGGCCACCCAAATCCAGCCCGTCTCCCATGTGGTGGTCCATCAGGCTTACGAAAGGAGGAGCATGCGCAACGATCTCTCCCTGCTAAGGCTGGCCAGGCCTCTGCACTTTAATCGCTGGGTAAAGCCCATTTGTTTGCCGGACAAGGGAAGGACAACGCTAGGCGAGGACTGGATCTGGGGACCCGAAGAGCACACCCTGTGCACTGTGGTGGGATGGGGGGCCATCAGGGAGAAGGGTCCCAGCAGTAAGTACTAGAAATTGAATGTTATTTAATATTTTAGTAATTTTTTTAAATTTTATTAATAATTTTCCAGGTGATCCCCTCCGCCAAGTGGTGGTGCCCATACGCAAACGCTGCACGGATCCCGAGGATCAGGCTTCCGAGGACATTTGTGCTGGCGATCCCAGTGGAGGACGCGATGCCTGCCAAGGCGACTCTGGTGGCCCTCTGTTTTGTCGCAGCATTGCCCGGCCGGAGGAACATTATCTCGCTGGGGTGGTGAGTCACGGCAACGGCTGTGCTCGTCCGAAGGAGTTTGGTGTATATACGCGGGTGACTCTCTACCTGGACTGGCTGGAGATGGCCACCACACCGAGGCTGCTGCCCACACGCCAACCCCTGCAAATGTGTCCTGGCTTTATATGCGTCTGGGGCGGCAAGCGTTGCATAGCCAAGCGGCAGAGATGTGACCGCAATGTGGATTGCCTGGGCGGAGAGGATGAGGTGGGTTGCACCTACAACTTTATACCCGACATGGTGGGTGGAGAGCGGCAGAATGTGAGCAGCACCACAGAGAGTGACTATCATCCTGAAGGTAAAATGCGTGAGGTTATACCCATTGAGGATGAGGACTTGGAGGCGGAACAGGATGAGGAGGAGGAGGACAGTACCACAGCTGAAAGGGAGTTTTCCCTGCCTGAAGTTGTTACCTCAACTACGGCTGGCATTGATCCAACCACAAATGAGGAAAATCTTGAACAAAGTACTTCGGATATTGATTTATCTACCAGCGAATCCACCTTCTTATCATCTTCTACTCTTGTTACCACGACAATGTCACCATCTACCGTTCCTTCCACTACAATTGCCTCTTCCACAACATCCGGAGACCGTCTAGTAACGACCTCCACAGCTACAGCTCTCACAATACCCACTTCCACGGAGGATATAAAAAAGCTCAGCGACTTGGTTACCCAGTTTATGGAGGAGAGTACCACCGCCAATGATCTAGGAACAAGTACGTCAACCTTGGCCACAACAGAAGCTAGCAGCGAAGCAACAACCAAGGAGGAGGAGAAGGAATCTACAGCCACAGAGACCACAAACACACCAAGCAGCAGCCCAGTTAGCTTTACCACAAGTGGTATCACCACAACTACTATTACCACAACAGCAATAGCTACCACTGAAGGACCTGTAGCAACCACCACCACCTTGGCACCCACCGCAGCCACCACAAAATCTACATTTACCCACAAAGAACAAATGAAAATACCCAACAAGTTTGTGTGCAAAAAGTGAGTTATATCAGAAGGTATTATTTAATTAATTAAAATTAATTTCTTGCTTTAAAAAAATACTACGCAAAATGCCTCAAATAGTAGATATTATTTTCTAAATTAAAATTTAATTCTTCCTTTAATTCGTCCTTTAAAATTCTCCACAGAATGCCTCAAATAGTGGACATTCAGATGCGCTGCGATCGTAAGGCGGACTGTGAGGATGGAACCGATGAGCTGGACTGCTCCTGCAGAGACTATTTGAATAGCAGCCTCAAGAGTCTAATATGCGATGGCAAGGAGGACTGCGAGGATCATACAGATGAGCAGGATTGCGGTAAGGATGGTTAAATTACATTTTTATAGCATATATTATTATTTATAATACATATATTATTAATTACTAATTATTACAGGTGGTTGCCAGGCCAACGAGTTTCGCTGCCCGCTGTCCAAGACCTGTCTGCCTCTTAACAAGCGCTGCGACAATCATGTGGATTGCAGGTTCAAGGAGGATGAAAAGGATTGCTGTGAGTATAAGCCAAAAATAATTATTAAAATTAGAAGCAGAAGCTCGGGTAATAAGTTCCTTTCAAATTAAAACCTTATCAGTATCCAAATAATAAATAAATCCCACCTTCTAGTTGCCCTCACCAATGGCCACGATGTGCACTTCGATGTTCATCAGCAGCCCAAGTTTAGCAGTGCTGGCATCTTCTCCCGCAACGGGCATGGCGTCTGGCGTGTGGTCTGTGCCCACGAGACGGGCTATCACGAACACCAAGCCAATACCGCAGATGCAGTGTGTGCGCTCCTGGGCTTCAAGGGAGCTCACTATTTCAACAGTTCCGCCTTTGTGAACCAGCAGGAGATGCACCCCATAACACCCGAGTTGAGGAATGGCCGGAACTTTGCTCAGCTTCGTTCCATGTTGGCAGACAACATACAGATGACAGAGAACGAAATCATCATACCGGAGCTGGGTCCCCCCTCAGCCTCGAGGCCCGAGAAGGATCGCCTCTTGCCCAACAAGTGCCTGGGCATCTACGTGGAGTGCAATCCCCTGGCGAACAAGACCACGCCCCTGAAGACCCTCAGTGCTGGGCAGGCGGTCAAGCCGAAGCCCAAGGAGCAGATGCCCCTGCTCCTGCCCACCATCGAGACGCACAGCAGGCCGAATGTGCACTTTAAGCCGCAGATACCTCCTGTTGTTGTAAAAAAGAAGGATGAGATCCTGGACCGACTGGAGACTCTCATCAAGAGCAAGAAGAACACCACTCTGCTGGTGAACGAGCAGCTGCACGAGGCCATCGAGGAGCTGCACTGGCCCTGGCTGGCGGATGTCTACCTGAACAGCGAGCTCTGGTGCATCGGTGTGCTCATCGACAAGCACTGGCTGCTGGTCCACGAGAGCTGCCTCGCGGGTATTAGCCTGGACACGGACTACATGAGCGCCTTGCTGGGCGGCGGCAAGACCAAGAGGTCCCTTCACAAGAGCAACCACGAGCAGATCCGGCGAGTGGACTGCTTCGAGGCAGTTCCTAAGTCAAATGTGCTGCTCCTCCATCTGGAGCAGGCAGTGCGCTTCACCCACCATGTGCTGCCCACCTTTTTGCCGGACAGGTGAGAGGAAATTGATTGCTTGATTGAGAAATCTGTGTTCACATACATCCCCTCTAGCTCTCAGCATGACCACAGCGCTCCGAGGGACTGCATCAGCGTGCTGCATGACGATCTCACTGGTCGCATCAAAACGGTGGCCATTGTGCGAGCCCCCAACGATGCCAGCTGCGAATCCTGCTACAAACTGCAGGAGAAGCAGCCGCCGGTGAATTTGATGCGCCTGCTGAATGTGAGTGCCGAGGACATGGCCTCCATTTCGGAGGAGGTGGAGCTCATTAACGGCGTGGCCCCCACCGAGCTGCCGGCCATAACCAAGTTCACCAGCTGCCATCAGTTTGGTTTGAAGAATGTTAGCGACTCGTCGCTGAACCACCTCAATCCCAGCGACCAGGGGGTGTTGGTCTGTCGGGATGCGCACTCAGGCTGGTTCCCCACGGCCTTGTTCAGCTACAACAACTCGGACTGCCAGAGTTTCAAGCAGCCATTCGGCATTCGGACTTTGGAAATGGCCTACAAATCGTTGCAGGACATTATAGGTGAGTGGTGTGTGGTGTCCTCTTTCCAGTTTTCAATTTAAAATTGGATTTTCCAGAAAAACCCTCCTGCCAGAACCCCAGGTCAGCTCCATATTGTCCTACCCATCGTTGCCCGCTAGGCCTGTGCCTGCCCCAGGAAGCCATCTGTAATGAGCGTCCGGATTGCCATGATGGCAGCGATGAGGAGGAAACCAAATGCCGCCAGCTGAAGCAGCGCTGTGCTCCGGGCGAAATGAAGTGCCGCTCCAGCTTCAAGTGCTTGCCGAAGAACAAGTTCTGTGACCATGTGCCCGACTGCGAGGATATGACGGATGAGCCTACGATTTGCAGTTGTTTCACCTACTTGCAGTGAGTTTAAGTTTAAGATTACACGGGTGTCGAGATATGCGAACTTAAAAGTGCGGAGAATTCATTTTAGGGTACTTTTGAGGTTCCAAAACTTCAGTACCTTTTATTTTAACTAAACAAAATCGTTACAGCATCTTAAAGAACAGGTCTTGCCCTTCAAAAAGAGTTTTTAAAATTTGAAAAAATTACTATTGGTCTCCGAGATATCGCCTCTTGAATTTATATCAATATTTTTCCATAAAAAATTATTATTTTCAGAGCCACTGATCCCTCTAAAATATGCGATGGCAAGCGAAACTGTTGGGACAAGAGCGACGAGAGTTCGGTGCTGTGCAATTGCACGGCAGATCACTTTCAATGCAGTTCGTAAGTTGAGATTTGTTAATTATTACGCTAGTATTTCTTACATTTTTATTAATTTATAATTATTTTATAATACTTTTATTGCCCTTGCCAGCTCTCCTGCTGACTGCATTCCCCGTGATTTTGTGTGCGACAAGGAAAACGACTGTCCCAATGGCGAGGATGAGCGCTATTGCTTTGGCATTGAGCATCCTTTGCAGCAGCAAAAGAAGGATTTCTGGGCAAACAGTCAGCACACGTTAGTTAATCACAAGCCTCAAAAAATTCTAGTAAATAAATTAAACTCTCATCTCACAGGCAACCCGAGAAAGCTCCCCAGTATGGCCAGGTCATCGAACAGACCTACGGCATCTGGCACACGAAATGCTTTCCCAAAAGCAAGCCCCCGCATGTGGACGAAGTGCGTGAGATATGCAGGAAGCTGGGCTACAATCCCTATAGACAGCCCAGCTATCGGCTGATTGACGACGCCGAGAACAAGGCTGTGCACACCTACGAGATGGCCGATCGGCGGGGACGAAGCTTCAGCAACGAGACTTTGGTGGGGAAGTACCGGGACGCCACCAAGGCTCGGATCGTCAGTAAATTCTCGCCGCTGCAGCTCAACGAGCGGCTGACGCTCTTCCTCAAGTCAAGTCGACCCATTGCCGAGCTGGTGCGGTGGAATGCCACCGATTCCAGCCTGTGCTACCGGCTGGAGATCCGATGTGCCTGATCTTAGGCCAGGACTAGGTAAGAAGTCCTCTCGTTCCATGGTCCTTTGTGCGTTTTAGTAGCAAAAATAAATGAATGCGAGAGCCGTTTAATTATTAACTTGGTTTTATTTTAATTTCGTAATCAGTTTATGTTGCATATTCTTTGTTAAGCTTGGGACTTTGGGTATTTTTTTTTTCGTAATTTTAGTTTAACAAACGAATTCATCTTTCGGTTTCGGTTTATAAATGTAAAAAATCGCTTTTGTTTTAGTTTTTGTTTTTTGTTATCTCAAAAGCCAAACAATGTAATTAATTAAAGCACTTAATCAAGTGTTGTGGGGTTTCCTTTAAATTCGTTAAAAAGACGTAGGTTATCGTATGTTATAATTAGGATTAGTTTATGAAAGAAGGTACTTGAGAATTATAAGTTTATGCGCACTCCTTGAGAGCGGATGTAAACAACGTTTTTTTTTTTTGGAAATTAGTTAAACTCTCGTTGGTAATATTACAATAATAATAATAATAATAATTTACGTGTATAAATAGTTAGGGGAATGTATATAAGAGTAACTAGTTAAATGTATTCATAAGTCTTTGGCGCTGATTAGGATTTAGTTTGTTTGTTTTTCGGGGAATACTTCTAGGAGGTAATTAATGTATATAATTCATTAGATAAACGCAAACATTAGTTGGGAGGCGAAAATACTTTCAAAGTTATTTAGTTTGATTAATGTCGAGATCTCTTCTTTGTACAATAAATCATTTTCATTTTCATTTCATAATTTTCAATTGAATCACAAATCGTCGTTAAAGTATATATTTAAGTATATATATGCATAGGTAAATGCTTAGGCTAGAGTTAATCATTCCGAATGGCGATTGGTTAGTTAGTTAGTTCAAAGATAAAATAAACTTCAAGTTGGATAACGCCATACCATGCATTTCTATCCGCTTTATCCATCTTGTAGTTTGTATTATCCTTGTTTAGTTGGTGTAAGTGCGTTCTATATATGAATCATGTGTGTGTGTGTGTGCTTGTTGTGTGTATTTAGTAGTGGGCGCATTGAAAAGCGATGCTTGTAGAGAGTAGACTGGTTTCTAGGGATTGGGTTCATAGCTCAGGCAAACAGTTCTCAACACAACCTTTGGCAATTCTAAGTTTAAGAGTAAATAGGTTCATAGAGTTCTTAGAGTTTCGAGTAGACTTGGGGGAGAAAGCGTAGTTTTAAACTAGTGTTAATTTTTTAGCTTAATTCATTAAGCAAATAAATCTCGTTTACGTTGTCATGAAACACAGCAGTTTATATTAATATTATTTACATACCTAATCGTACCTACTAAATTACGCCTACGATTTCGTTAACTGTACTAACTACGCGACGAGTCGTCTCCATGATTCCGCCTTCCGTTTCGCTAAAATCTTAATGGAATAGTTGGTGCGTTTTTATTTACAAATTGATTCGTTCTAGATTGGTTTCTCATAGTATGTTGTGTATATTTTAAAGCTTATGGAGAGTTAGTTAGTTAGTAGATTTCACTGGATGAGAGTGTTCAGAGTCTCTGAAAGTTTGTTTATAGCTATCGTTGTAAAACTGTTTTTTTTAAATTTATTTCTTAATGACGGTGAACTTGTGGCTGCTAGCGATCCTATAATGAATCTAATATCCTTTTTTGTATATTTTTCCTATAGGTGTTGCCGCCTAAAAGCCTCCCAGCGTTATTGGAATTAACATTTACACAAAGTTCATCTCCATTTGGGCCAAAAAGTATGCTTTACACTCTACTGGTGACCACTAAAGGTAAGCTAGACCCTATATTATCCATTTTTATACCCTTGTAGGGTATTATAATTTTAGTCAAAAGCTTGTAATTTAGTGAAGGAGTCGTTTCCGACCCTAGAAATCATATATATTCTTGATCAGGATCAACAGGCGAATCTTTCTGGCCATGAAGCAAAGAATAAAAAATTTGAATCATTTTTTTCAAAAATTGATAAGGGGTTACATCATTAAAATTGTCAAAAATCGGCCAAAATTTTAATTTCTTAAATTTTAAAATTCGGTATACAGGTTTGTTAACATAGAAAAAACAAGCATAAAAAAGCTTTCCGCATCGAAATTACTGGATTTTTGGTTTAGTTATGATCTATCCAATTACCAGACTGCAAGGGTATACAAGCTTCGGTTTCCCGAAGTCAGCTTTCTTTCGTCTTAAAACATAAATTAAATTAAAAACTCGGTTAAAAATAATAGTCAATAAATAAATCATATATATTTCGCTAAAGACTTTGCACACACATTAATATTTAGCCTTGGGCCTTAAACAAATCTCTCACTTGCAATAAATAACTAAAAATTAAACATAAAATATATATTGTTAGATCAGCTTTCACAAACTGCAGGCGTCAGACGAACCTTTGTGCGTTTCAGTTTTCCTTTTGTCAAACTTTGGCTTAGGCTAATTAATCATAAACATAAACAACTAAAACATTTTAGTCAACGTAAAGAGAGAAGAACTCAGGATGAGTTTACACAACATGTGATGCGTACACAAATAATCATTTCAAACACCTCGATTCCGTTACCGATCCGATCATCTCGATCCCTTTGGATCACCTGAACTTCTTTATCTAGAAAGCGGACTTTTATTTGTTGTTATCTAACGCTTGAGAGGGGAGTTAAAAATAGTGTTTCTTGAGTTTCATATCGATTTCCCACACACACACGGTTTCCTCTAAAAGTCCTTAAGTCGATTTCCGCTGATCCCTGTTCTCCTCGATTTGGGTGGGTGGTGTGTTCTCCTGGGTGCGCACCAGATGCGACGGCAGTTGCATATTCAGCGGATCATGGATCCTCCTCAGATTGTACTCCAGCTCGGCCGACTTTCGCTTCAGCTCGTTGTAGTGATCCACATCGAACTGCACCTTCTTGGCGTTCCTGTAGAGGGTGAGGGAGTACTCCCGGTTCTTAACGTGCTCCATGATGTACTCCTGCAGGGAATTGTATTATATTTTATAAATATTAATATTACTATTCAATTAATTATTTTTTCTAAACTTACCTTCTTGGTTACGCAATAGTAGGCATACATTGCCATTGTCGTTCCGTAGGTAACAAAATAGGTGACAGGCTCCATGATATCCCAAGAGTATTCCCACCAGGTGAGGCGCGCCAAGATGCCAAACTGCACAGACATCAGGCCCAAGCCCATCCAGGTCATAAAATTGGTACGACGAGCGGCCTTTTTGCTCAGTTCTAGTTTTTGCTGAAAGGTTTAAAGAAATTTTAATTAAGATATTGGGGTTTGAAGAAGCAAAAAAAAATTATTATTTAAAAGCAAAAAGTAATACAAATTTTATAATTTTTAAATTTGTTACGAAATCCCTTTTCAAAACAAGGCTTATACTTTATTAAAAAGAGTGTTACTCGTACTTCACTTGAATTATGTTAAATAAATAATTTTCTTTCTAGATTTTATTTATTGCATTTTGATTTTTCTTTATTACTTTTTATTGAACTTTTAATCGCACTCACCTCCTCCAAGGGCTCGAGTTCATAGCGTAAACTTTCTAGTTCCTTAGCCAGTTGATTGCTCTTTTCCAGCTGATATTCACCCACATTGAATGCCTCATATAGCTGTATTTTACAAAGATTTTTATGAATTAAATTCTAATATTAATAATACAAAGAAATACCTCTCACCTGAGCTATAACTTTGCGCACATCACCGACTTTGTCCATAGATTCCCCAGTAATTTTGTCCCGTTTCGGAGGATTCACTTCCAGTGTGCGATTGTTGATTTGTATGCTAAGTTTTCGTTATATAATTCATATAGTTACTATATTTATAGTTAAAATCCTAATAATTACTTACCAAAAGGAGTCATCTAGCAGGCTGTCGATAGTGCAGGACGAGGCGATACGCACTCCATGCTTGTTGATGATCGCAGCTCGATCGATGCCGCGATCCTCAGCCTTGAGCATGGTTAACAGATCGCCCACGTTGTGCGTGATGGGTTTCAGGGCAAACTGGCAGAGTTCATTGCGACTGGGCAGGCGGACAGTCATGTGCGGCATACCATTTACATACTCCACATAGATGTCGTCTAAGGAGAAATATGGGAAATGTTTAAGATATTAGATTTGTATACAGAAAGTAGTAAGAGGAATTTATTTATTAAATAGAGTGTAGTAGTTCTTCTTAGTTGATTAATAAATTAATGAATTTGCTCTCAAAAACCTTTGGCTAAAGAAGCCTTTCAAGCTCTTGGGAACCCAATAGAACTTTGTTTAATTATTAACCTTTAATGTGGTGAACGAATTCAGTTTGGAGTTCATTGCGTAAGAGGGAAGACCTTTAATTTTAAGACAATCGTACATTTTAGTTACAAGTACCCCTATCGACCCTGTATGAAAGAGAATATAGCCTATCCTGAAAGAAATGTGTACCCTTTTCAGGACCAAATGCCAGTCTCTAAAGCTCTGCCATTTGCACACCTCAAAGTAGAACTCTTCTGGCTTCCCCAAAAGAGTAAGTTTCTCTGGTCGGATGTGTGCCACTCTGGGCTTGGTTTTTCCTCTGTTTGCAATTAACCAAGAGCCACTCAAGGTTACTCGCCAGCCTGGCTCAATTCGAATGCAGTTAGGCGTTCGAATTGCTTGCTGAGGCATGACTTTTTTCAATATTCTCCTCTCTCTCTGAGTTGGTAAGGTGCAAGAAATAACAACGGCAGGCTGCTCGGTCGTTTAATACATAAAGACTGCTATAAGATGACACACTGCCGATGGTAGTTTGACAAACAATTCAATTAGCAGCAATTGAAACGCAGCATTCCAGGCGAAGCATCGCCAAGATATGATAGTCATCGTGGTGGAGCGGGCGAGCGAGTGGGCAACGAAAAGTTTTCACTTTGTCGCATGTGGGATCTATGCAGCCATGAAGTAGCACAAACATATATTTATCTGTATCGCTGCCACTCATGCAAGCAGCCACCGAATGCAACCACACGCCAATGCAGCGACGCCACCACCACAAGAGCACCAGAGCACCAGCACCAGCCCACCGTTGCACCGTCGCACTTCTAATGAAGATTTTCTTCTGCCCAAGAGGTGTGTGTGTGTGTGTGAATACACGGCAAGAAAAGTCTTAGAGGGGAAGGTTGAATAATGAATGAATGAATGAATTTATGAACATTTATAGAAAGTTCTTATAGAAGCTCTAATATACAAATCGAAATACGTTTTAAACGTATTTTATTGGTTAGATTTCCCTTTAGTTATTTCCTATAGTTTCTCTCAGTGTATAACTCTAAATCGCCTTTACCAACTGGGCCTGAATGCTGCCAAGTCTTGGCTGGGTCTGTTCAACCCATTAGCAATCGGAGTCGGCGCCAAAAGTGGGTAACTAGTGTTGTTACTGTTACAACTTGGCTAACTAACATTAAGCCGCCGCTCAATGCTCGCTGGCTCTGGCTTTGGCTTTGGCTTCGGCTTCGACTTCTTCTTCTACTACTACTGACTGCGATGATTATTTTCATGGACTTTGATTTTTTGGGATTTTAAACATTTTATGTTTTCTTTTTCTGCTGCTGCTTCTTCGCCTTCTTCTGCTTCTGCTTTTTTTTTTTATTGATAGTTTGAGATTTTTGTTTTAATTTTCAGTTAACTTTCAGATTTTCGCGCTAGCAGACGTGTGTGTTGTGTTTGCCCATCGTCGGATAATTGTGTGTACGTGGCAATCCACATTGGCCTTCGATATAACTAATAAACTCATTAAAGCGCGATATTGTGTGCAAAAATATAGATACATCAAGTGTCGTGGCAACAAAATAAACAACAAAAAAAACTTGGATTTATTGGACGCAAGTTGCAGACAGAGGGACAGACATTCCGCACTGTGTGATGTATATACTCAACACACAGGACAGATAGCATCGGTCCTGGGGAAAAAGTTTAATTTACAAACTAAGATGACACTGCCACAGCAAAATCAAATAAAGTTTTGCGGTGCTGTCAGAGGTTTTTCGTGAGTGTGTGTGTGTGAAAAAAACTAGAGAACAACCTGTCCTGGCCTCTGTCATATATGTATGTTTATTATATAGAGGCACAAGTTCTGAGAAGAGCAAAACAGCGAACGTGCCAACATTGATAATTCCATGTCAGATGCTCGCCCACGGCAACGCTTTGATAGGCCGCAGGAGCAGAAGCAGCAGCAGCAGCAGCAGAAGCAGCAGCAACAGCAGCAACTTTGCTTCATCAAAACTTAATAGCCAGTTTCCGCATCCCTGCCAAAACAAGGCTAACAAGTGTCAGGGAAAACCCAATGCGGTGGCTATGAATGTGTGTATGAGTGGGAACACGTGGTTGGCAAACAAAATGAGGGCACAACCTCAACCTCAACGCGAGGAGAAAGGTTGCCCCAATGTGGCGACCGCCGCTTCCGTCGCCGGAAATGCAAGCGGCAATCAGCCCACAAATTTATAACGCTTCTCGGCTCCTTTGGGGGAGGTTTTTACTGTGGGCGTTGCTTTGAGTGTGGGTGGAAATATTGAAACACTTTATCAAATCAGTCTAAAAATATATTTCACAGGAGCGTATTTTTTATACTGATCCCAGAGGCGTGTTTTTAAATCAATATTCTTGGAATTTAGATGTCTTAAAAAGTTTACCTTACCCTAAAAGTAAAGTATTTTGATGTAACATTTTAGGGGAAAATAAAGGAGATGGAAAGTGAAGAAGAATTTTGATAACTTAATCAATTCATTCAATTTAATTCTAAATTAAAGTAATTAAGCTTAGAATTTACTGATTA
>JAEIIL010018980.1:0-11848 GCA_018905715.1 Drosophila lini
GTTCCTACTTTGCTGCCGTCACTTCGAAGCTCTCCGCCTGCTTCGATCACTTCCCTTTTTTCATGTATAAAATATAAATATAATTTAAAGTAGAAAATTATTCTATTTATTCACCGATTTAAATAATTAATTTGAATATGAATATTTCTTAAAAGTAGGAATTATTAATTTAAACTCTTAAAAATACACTTCCTCGAAAATGTTGATCTTGTTTTGTAGTTTCCAGCATTTTAAAATTGAAAATTACAACTAAATATCCAATCAAAACTACTCTAATAAAATCAATGTAGATAAATATACATTTTTCAGCTCTTTTTATTTTTTTTCCAGTGCACCAGCAGCCCCCGCATGTGGCCCCCGCCCCCGCCTCCTGCTTCAGCCAGGCAATTGTGTTGTGTAAACATTTTTTCAGCATTAACTGACATGTGTAAATCCCCCAACGCCGCGCCGCACCGAGCTAGACGAGGGAAATGCTTTCCCGGATGCTTTCCCCAAAGCCGATCCGATGGAAAAGCGGAGAGCACCCACAACGAGCCAGTGACAAATAGCGAAAGGGGGAGTGGGGGACGACAGGAGTGGTGTCAGCAGGGGAGGGGGAGTGTTAGCCGGACTGTCCAACGCCAGCGGCGCCATTTTTTATTTCTATTAAGATGAATTGTTAAAACAGTGACAGGCCCTGTGTTGTCGGCGAAGCATTTTCATCCATTTTCTTGCTTTTCGCTTCCTTTTCCACCCATTTCCACCGGATCGAGAGGCGGTACAATGGGTCTTGTCATCCGGAAAAGGCCAGTAGATGTAGATAAACCCAGATGAATGTAAGTATGTACAGGGTACATGGGCTTGTACATCATTACATTCTAGAAAACACAAAAAATTTACCAAAAAACAAAAAGTTAAACTTATTAATTCTTTATTGACATTAGAAAATATTTTATAACTTATATATAATATCTAAAAGTTGTTAAAACTGCAATTAATCTTAACTAATTTCCTTTTTTTCAGGATTAAAAACCCCAACCCATTTTGGAAAATCCAAAGAATCTCAGAAATAAATCTCAACTTCAAAAATTTCAACCTACGAGATTCATTCCCCAGAATTAAGAGAAGCTGCAAAAACTCCCCCAAAACTCTCAAGAGCACAAACCCTGGCTTGAGTGAATTCAACTCTTTAGCTCAGCACTATTAAGAGACATTTTGAGTGAGAGAGAGCGTGGGTGAGAGCCAAAACAGCTGAGCAACACAACACAGAGAGCAAGTCGATGTCGCCGGTTCACGGCCAAGGGAAAAGCTGCGACGCCGGCAGCGCAGCCGGGGCCGGAAAATCGGTATAAAAGCGGCAGCACAACCAGCCGGCCGGATAGTAGCTTTGGAAAACTGCTCGGAAAACTGCTCCGCTCAGCTCAGCTCTTAGTTCCCGTTATCGAAGTTGCCGCAGCCAGCTGCAGCCAGTTCTTCTTCTAGTTTCCAAGCTCTCTCTCGCAGCGCTGCTCTCACGCACCCATACAGCCACACGAGCCACAGCTGAGCGAGCGTGTTGGGAAGGCAGTTTTTTTCGACTCGCACATCGGACCAAAGGAGAGACGGAAAAAGAACAGAACGGCGAACGGCAGAACAGAAACCGAGAACGCGAGAAGCGAGAAAACAACTTACAAAACGCAGGCCAGCACTTGAAACTCCGCCATATGTAGCCAAGAAATCGGAAAGGAAAGAACTCTGTCCAAACAACCACGTCTAGAATTAATAACAAAACCATGTGCTGTGTTTAAATTAATAAGATTTCCCAGACCGAGCGCAGAGAGTGACAGAGAGAGGGCGAGAGCTGAACGGGGCGGCGATTTCCGTTGATTTTGTAGAATGTATTGAATTGAAATGTTTAACTAGAATAACAAATTTAGTTGTTGATACTTTTTCCAATTGTTTGTTAAACGCTGTCGCTGGAAAATCGAACTCTCACAAAACACACACGCGAAATAAAATCAAATTCTTGTGATTAAAGTGCATTTCTAATACGTACGCAATACATACCCACATATATTTTGTACGTTTAACCCAACTATCCAAACACACACACACCAACGCACGCAATTAATTCAAAACGCAACGAAAGTCCGTCGAAATCAGAAGTGGAATCAAAGGCTAGGAACTTTTATTTTGAATAAAGAAGGCATTGAAAACACGCAAAGGAAAAGGAGCTGAAGGCAGCAGTCAACGCGTCGGCGAACTCTATGAAGATGGAAGTGCTCTCAGTACAAAATCACATTCAGGGAAAATTCGGTGTTAATAAAATTAAAGGTGAGTACTTTAAGTGTGCTTTTTTAGTCTATAAAAAATGTGAATAAGAAATGTGAAACACTGGTTAGTTCTGTAAAATCTGTGTGTGGTTTCAACTTTAAATTTCCAATTTTCAAGCCGTTTGATTTTAAAAGTGTTTTTTAGAAGAAAATCAGGTTTTTTAATAAAAGAATCTAACGAATATCTGAATTTTAGAATGCTGAAATATTTAAGTTAATTTTAAAGTTCCTTGAAGTTGATAAGAAATACACAGAGCTTCATTTTTAAAACTCTACTAAAGTGAACTTTCTTATTGTCAGGTTTCCTAACCATTCTTATTGCAAATTGTTAAAAAAAAATACATTTAGATATATCAATAAAAGACAAAGTGACGAATTTTTCATACGGGAATTTCTAAGGCTCTAACGTTTCTTATTAGAGATTTTTCAAAGGTGTAAATTTAAAAAAAAAATGTGTCCTGGAGTTCCTTAAAAATTTTAATTTTCCTACAAAAACTTAAGGGTCTGCATTCATATATTTTTTTTAAAGTGACAAAACAAATATTTGTTTAGCTTTGAAAATACATAAACTGCAAATATTTATGATTCCCCCCCGGTTGTTAAACATAAAATGCAGTAGAACGATAAGGCACACATACAAATCATTAAATATTTACTGCTCGGTGCTGTGTTATTACGTTTGATTAATTTTAATGCCCAGCCAACGCATTAAAACTAAATTTAAGGTCGCTGCTCACCTTGTGAACTTACAAAATCCACTCCGGGTCGTTTTCTTGCAAGAATTCTCAATTAAGGCCCACATTTCGGATATTTTTAATGTGCCACGAACATTTTTATTTTTCATGTTTATGGGCCATTATTTTTTTCCTCTTTTTTTTTTTTGATTCAATTAATTTTATAGCGGCGTACGGCGTACGGGAACATTTCATTTGATGTCTTCAGCAAATTTTCCAGAGATTAAAATTCATTTATTCAAGTATTTCTCTAATATTTGATAGACTTTTGATTTCCATTTGATTTCGAGGGCAAACTTGTTTCCTTGACTCCGAAAATATGGTATAAAATTAATTTTTCAAGAATATTTCAAATATTTGACCAGAAAACTCTTATTTTCTTGAAAATATCTCATTTATTATGTTTTTTATTATTGCTTTTCTAATTAATTTTAAAAATGTGATAGGTTTAAACTTATTTCACGTTCCCTTTTCCAAGGGTTGCATAAAAAAAAGCAACCAAGAAATTTGCATAATGCATTTTGCCCTTCTTGGTTCCTGTCCGACGCCCGGCCAGCATATCCTGTTCATGTGTCTGACGGTCGGATTATGCAACATCCTGTTAATCCTGTCACTTTAAACTTTGCACCACGGCACCAAGAAGGAGTTGAGTTGGGAAAATTAGATGGGGGGCTTTACATACAAAAGTCTGAGCAATAGGGAGGGACCGCATATAGCCATATAGCCACGTAGCACGTAAGCCAAAACAACAAAAAAAAAAATGTAAAATCACCAAGAGGCGAACACAAGCGACGGAGGTAGCGACATGCAACAACATGTCGCCCCACACACAGGCACAGTTTCAGCTGCAGATTTACCGTTGCCTCGCAGTGTTGCCAAAAGGTAGCGTAATCTGGCTTAAAAAAGGAAACCAAAATAAAAGAAAAGCTTTTCTTTATATAGAAAAAACTCGCGAGATTTTAGAACCAATTAGAAAAGGTGTTTAAAAATACTTTTTAAATATTTTTATTTCCAAAACAAAAATTAATCAAAATATCTTAATAAATATAAGGTTAAATACATGAAAACTTGTATCTTTGAATTCCAAAAACCTTCTCTAAGCTTCAAGAGCATCTTAGGTTACAATAACAAAACAAAAAAGCCTATACAAACGAGTTTCTCTTTATTTTTCTCGCATTTTCCATTATCCCATTACTTTTACTTACTTTATAATGCATTTTTAATTTTCTATACAAAGAAAATATTTCAAAAATTTCCTTTAATTTTTCCGATTCTGAATTTCTATTAAAACTGGCGTGAAACAAGCTGGGTGGGTCGCTTTGGTTAACAAGCGCACACCTCGCTATTGGCTTGCATCGTGCTCAAAGCTCTGCAGCAGGCCCACCCCCTTTCCGACGCCTCTGTCACCCCTTAGGCCCCTCCTGGCAAGCGTATGTATTTGCAGTCAATTTAATTTCATGACTGACTGAGCGCATGCAATTTTATTTTCGAAGGACATACGAACAAGCCAGCCTCAGCAGCACTCACACATGGCTATTTGTTCTCTATATAAAATATAAATATACGAGCATATAAAAATGTATTATTCAGCGGTAAATATGTACAATATAAATATGCAAACATAAATAAAAGGGAAACCCTATAATACAATTTTGTTTCCATTTCATATCACATTTTAAACTTAATTAAAGTACAATTTTCCTCAAACTCAATTTCGCTTAGGAAAGTTGAAATTTAGGAACTGATTTTGTTTAACATTCAGCTAATACTGCTTTTGTTGTGACCGCAAATACGTTTAGGTTTATGTTTATCCCCAGAAAGGCATCCACTGGGCCCTGGCAATGGCAGTAATGCTGTTTAATTAATTACTTAATTTCTTTGAATAAACATTAGTTATGCCCATGTGCATGTCGCCATTTCCCTTCCGTGCCCTGTTGGGTCTTTCGGAAAAGGGTTATCATGAAGTTGATATAATATTTATCAACCCCCCCATATGCACACCCCAAAAAACACACACACACAGTATGTCTGCGGAATTTGGATTCGCAGCGGTTGCCAAAGATTTCCTTTAGGGGGCCAAATGCGAATGACTTCCAAAATTGGTCGTAATGAATAATTTATCAACTGCTTATTGATTCAAAAAACACAACTAACAAACATACTAACGTGTACATAACATAACAACATTCATGTGCGTATAAATGTGTATTTGCACTTATGTACAAAAGTATGTTTGAAGCCAGTACAACTAATTTAAGTCGATTAGTTGTTTTGTTTTTCTGTAGATCCAAAAGATGCCAGGCCGAGAATCAACTCTGATAAACTGTGAAACTGTTTACTTCGGTAATTAAATTGAAGATCTAAAAATAGAGGCAGCAGAATTATCAACGACCTTAATTGTTTTACAGTGAATATTGGGTAACAAGATCTTAGAAATTATAATAAATAACTGTACACAATTTTATATAATGAAAAGGTATTAAAACTTTATGGGTTACATTTTTACTTCTCTTTTTCCAAAAATTACAATTTTAACTCTTTAATTTAAATTTAATTGTTAAAAAGTAGGTTTTTGTTTTAAGAAAATATTTCCTAAAAGTATACATATGTAGTATTTGAGCTCGAATAAAAAGTACCTAGACTGTCCAATAAGCAACTGCTGCTTTAACTTATTAACCAGCAACTGCTGCTTTAACTTATTAACCAACCAGAACCCCAACCCCGTTTCTTTAAACCAATATCCACTGTACTAATACTGATTGCTATTTCAAAAAAGCTTGAAAATGTAATCTCAAGGCCAAGCAACGCCACGCATTATGAGAGCCAAGTAATAAGCCCCAAGCTCCCCCCTTATCGCACTGCTTCCCTTCCACTCCCACTCGTCGTTAAGCTTGGTATCTATCTCTCATTCAGCCGTCTGAGCTGCACAATAACAACAACGTAAAACAAAACAAAACAAGAAGCAGTCATGTTTGCGGTGTACCGTTAACTTGGATGATTTGATGCAGCGTTGCTTACCTGGGCTTCTGCTACTGCTTCTGCCACTGCCTCAGCCCAGGTATTGTTGTACATTGTACGTACATTCTTGTATTCCTTGTTGGTTTTGTTGTGTTTGTTGTTTTTGCCGACTTCGAATGCACAAAATACACAACCACAAATGCTCCACGATGGCTGCTCTCTGCTGTGTATGGCTAGACTGAGAGAATGATGGGGGAGGAGGGCCATTTCTGTTCATCAATATGCCCATCTCTCTTTCAAAAGCAAATATGCATGCAAATATGTACAAAATACACCACCTACAGAAACACATCCTTTTACAATAGTACATAAAATGTGTACATACAGAGGTGGTTATGTACTGTACATAAAAGTCAATTGAAAAGTCTCAGTGAAGACTTTAAAGAATTTTTAAAAATGTAGTACTTTGTATATATTTAAAATATTTTATTTAAGGATTATTAAGATTTTAATACTCTGCAAGAATATTTACCATTGAAAAAAACATTAGGTAAAAAATTAACAGATTTGTCTCCCTCCCAAACTAAAAAGTATTACCTTTAAAAAAAAGGATCTACCGATTTTAATTAATTCAAAGGGTAGAGATTTTGCCTCTACTTATTTGATCGCAGCTGTGGCACAAGTACAAGCTCACACAATTGTGCTCATTTGGTTGTGTGCTCTGTAATTAAGTGTGTGGTCGTTCTCTTGTTTTTTTTTTTTTACTCTTTTGTTTTTGTTTTTGATTCTTTTTGGCTTTCGCTTTTCTGACTTTACACAAACCCTTTTGTGGAGACAACGGCACTTGACAAAATCCAATAACACACGCAGAGACATAAAGCAAACGAAGGAGAAGGAACGAGATGGGCATATGACAGGGGGGTGTGGGTGTGGGAGGGTGGCACACTCGCACATGTGGACACATGCAGAGCCGCAAACATGTGCCGTTAATTTCTTAATTACGCGGGTGTGCTCTGCCTCTCTGCGTGCCCAAGGAGCCAGAGGGAGATGGATGGACGAGAAAACGATAGAGCAAGCGAGATGCAGGAGCCAGAGAGAGGGGAAGGCAGGCACATGCAAAGCTAACGAGAGCAAATTGTCCATTCAGCAACGTTGCAATGATTATACTGTGGAAAATGGTGAGAGACATGGGGCATATGAGGCGGAGAGACAGCACACCAAAGGGGGGTGAGTTCGGGTGGGGGGGAGAACCATCTTTAAAGAGTTTCCGCGCTAATTACAAGACGCTGTCGAGACAAGCCAAGTAGTTAATTTGTACTTGCTGCACATGCACTCACATTACAAAGTCTCACAATCTTGCAGAGTATGAATTTATGGTACATACTTACGATGTACAACATAAACTTGATTATAAAAAAAAATATAACGGCCTTACATGTTTTCTAAACGCACTTAAATAAATTAAATTGAAATTAAAGCCGCGAGTTAACTGGCTACCAGTTAAGTGCTAACGCCCACTTGAGTCAATATTTTTGTTTAAAATTTTATTTATTTGTCCGAAAAAATTTAACTGGTCATTAAAAAATGTAACCATACTTTCCACCGATAATACATATTAAGCATTGTTATTATTTTTGTTTTATTTTATTCATTATTTTATTCTTTTCATGTATTTTATTATTTTTGTGTTCCTATATTTGTTTTAAATTTTTTGCATTTTATCACATTTATTTTACTATTCTTATTTAATTTTTTTAATTTTATTCCAAAAAACCATCAACACTGGCACCACTGTACTCCATTTAATTCCCAGCTCTGTGGGGCTGAGTTTTGAGTTGAGTTCAGCTCTGCTTTTTATCGTCTCGGCTGGACGGGTAATAAAGTAACAGCAAAAGAAATAAAAGCCCAGAGGGTGGCGGTGTGGGGCCAAGGGGGGGGTTTGGATACTGCTGACTGCGGAGAGAGAAAGAGCGACACAGCAGCGAGAGTGAGCGTCAGCTGGAAACGGGAAACGGCTGATTTTCCAGCTGTTGTTGCCAGGTGATTTCCCCCGCCCCGCCACTCCCCTCTCTGCACCCTGGAAGCGGAGTTTGCGCAGTGTGCTCTTTCCGGTTCCCCCAAGTGGAACGCGAGTTGTGTGGATCTCAACTGTTCGCACATCAGCTGATTTTTTTTTTTTTTTTTTGTTTTACTTTTTATTATTCCATTTCCATTCTCACATGGTGGCCACTTTTTGCCGGTCGATGAGCCAAGCTAACTACAGTTGAACTTCCGTAACCCGAACTTTCACCGGTTGGAAAGCCCGGTAACTCGCAGGAAATAGGGTGTCATTAGTGCTTAAGTTATGATTTTTAAAATCAAGAATTCGCTCTAGCTGCGGGAGTATAAAAAAATAATAAAAAACTCAAGTAAGAACACTTATTATAGTCGTGGTCCTCGGTATTTTGTTTACAAAATCATAAAAAAAATTTACTTAATTTTTAAAACATTTAAAAATAAATATTATTATTATTACGAAGACACTAAACTAATCCAATCTCCCTTTACCTTTCATTTACAGACTGGCAAGCTGCAACGGCACCGCTGGAAGTGGAGGAGGAGGAGGAGGAGTTGAGCGTCACCGTAAACGGTAACCCAACCGCCGGCGAGCTGGACGTCGATGTGGTTGACGGCCATCCGGCCTCCGTGCTGCATATGCGACAGCATCAGGCGCTCAATACGCGTCCACCCAGCGGTCCACCCGCTATGACTGGCGGTGGACCCGTATCCGGAGGGGCAGGCGCCGGAGCTAGTGGCGGGACAACAACACCCAAGCAGGCCACTTCGGCCGTGGCTGCTGCCAGTTTCGAGGTGCCCATCAGTGGCGGCAGTGCTGCGGCCTATCATCACGCCTACATGACCAACGTGCTGACCAGCACGGCTCAGCAGCATCATCCACTACCGGCTTCGCCGCTGCAATCGACGGCTGGCGCACGTTTTGGGGCAGCAGACAACCTGGACGATGTGAGCGCCAGCGCTGTGCGGGAGCTGTCGGGACAGCTGCAGGCCCAGCTGCGAGATGCCAAGAGGCGGCATTTGGCCTGCACGGAGGTGACGCTGCCCAACGATCTTACGCGTCGGATTGCAGCCGAAATCATAAGGATGTCGGAGCGAGAGCCATGCGGCGAGAGGGCCTGCACGCTTTTCATTGAGTTCGAGAGCGAGCCAAATAATTTCAGGTGAGACAAATATATTAAATTATAAATTAATTATGGTAATATATATTAATTTTAATTTTTTTATTCAGGCGCATTGCTTCGTTCAAAGTGGATCCGGAAACTGTGTCGATATTTGAGCTATATTTGACGCTGAGGCAGGACAAGAGCGGCTGGACGTCCCTGCTGCCGCAGTTTATCAAGTGAGTAAATGAGGGTTAACTACCCCAAACTATACTCTAACTCCAATCTTTTCTTTTCAACAGAAACCTCACACGAAGCAATACCATCAACATAAGTCCCGATTTCACGCTGACCAAGAACAAGCTTTACTCCTCAGAGTGAGGCGCTCGAAGGAGCAGTGGCAGGGATTCGCTGGACTGCTCAGAACGAACTCAATCCCTCCGAACAACAACAACAACAACAACAACAACAGCAGCAAAGCAGCAGCAGCAGCAGCAAAAGCAGGAACTACAACAGAAACATCTATTGGTCGCGTCTCCTTGTCGCTGATCCCTTCAAAAACCCACAAAAAACCTTCATTATAGAACAGAAATGAACCCCTAGAGGCAAACTTTTGGACCACAAACTATCAACTTACTCCTGCAAATAATAAATCAACTCAACGCTAAAGCAAAAACAATTATTTTGGAACCTAAGCTCTTAAAAAAAAACAAAAACAAAACCAAAACGAAAACAAAAACAAAAACAAATCAACTGCAGTTGCAGGCAACTCAAAACTCTTATTGGACTGACTTTTTGGCTTAAACAAACAAAAAAAAGGTACTTTTTGAAAAACAAAACAAAAAATCACAAAAAAAAAAAGAAGTATTTGATGAAAAAGAGGAGGAGAAGAGAAAGGAACACACAAACACACACCCACAAACCATAAAAGAAATATTCAAAATATTGTAAAACATAAAAAAAGGAACCCTTCACCCAGTGAAGTGATTCGCTTTTAAATTGAATATATAAAGAAAGGCAAAATCCCCGGACAAGGAAATAGAGTATTAAAACCGCAAAATGTATGTATGGATCATCATCATCCTGAAAGAATACAACAGAAATTAACCGATTACAACTATCCCAAGATTGTATAGTTTGATAAATATATAGAATACCTTTTTTTCGTCACAAACCCAGTAGGCTATATGCATTCAAACATAAGTCCATAAATTGAGAAAACAAACAAATTTATATATAAATATATGATACGAGCGCAAACAATAAGAATCGGAGGAATCGATCATCGATGTGGCAGAGGCAGAACATGAGAAAGGTTAATAACAAACAAATATATAAAAACAAAGTTGATGTGATATTATATAATAATTATGAATATTGATAAACGCATAAACACACTCACGAATCGAATAAAAAAGAGCAGATTGAACAGTATTTCAAAATTATGTTCAGTCCCCCTTCAGAATCCAGTTATAGAAATTAAAACACACAAAATTCAAGCTAACTAATAGAATCAACAACAAATTTCTCAAAATATTTCCACCAATTTATGATTAAGGCTCTGTATTATTATTTTAATTAATTATTATTCTTAATTTGTCGTCTTTGTGCAGAGTTTTAAACTTTGCTAAATAAAAAAACCAACAAAGAAGGAAAGGCCAAGTGGCTGGGAATATACAATATACATACATATATATTATAGATATATATATGGAAAATATTTCTAATATTTGATGTGTTTCTAATGTAAGATTTTAATATTAAACAAAACCACATACAAGAGAAACTTAACTTAAAATCCAGCAGAAAATTTCATTCAATGTGTGTAGCTGTGTGTTTATCTGTAGTTTAGTTAATAAACAAAAGAAATAACAATATTAAACCAGAGAAGGATAAAACAAAAGGCGATTAGTATCGGCAGAGAGAAGAGTTAAGATATTATATACATGGATATGGATACATTTTTGGCTAGTTAGTTGGCGAAAGTTTGTTTCGATTAACAAATCCGATCTGAGCAGTGAAATTATTTATAAAAAAAAAGCAAGCGAAAAAATGTATGACAAAAAAATGGGTAACTATTGTGAAAAAGAGGCAGAAGCTAAAACTTTCGGAAAATATAAAGTCATCTGTGTTAATAAATTTTAAAATAATTTTTAGCGTAGAATAACAAAACCAAGAAGTGAAATCATAAAAGCAAAACGACGAAATTGATCATTAAAAACTAAACACACGCCACAAAAAAAAATGAGAAAACAAACAAATCCCAAGTATTTTGACAGGTTAATTGTAGTTTATAACACACACACACACACACATAAACACCGCAATGGCGAACAAGAATTTATTTATAGAACCAAGAAATACAAAAAAACATTTACAATAATTTAATTTAACCAACTAAAGAATTTTTTTCCATCAATCATCAAACCCACAAAAGATCTCGATTTATGCAAAAGAATATAAGAGCGAGAACTCTTTATAAAATATACAAAAGGAGCAGAAGGAAAATTAAAAAAAAAAAAACAAATCAAACATAAATAATGTAATACGATTTAGGAATTTATAAAACTTGCTTTATACTTGTTTAGGCCCTCTAACGCATAATAAATGTTTTAGCCATCCCGAAACTCAAGTAATCGACTTTTCGACTTCATTCATTAAACAAAAGTACACACACACACACATAGGCATATGCATATATATATAT
>JAEIIL010018985.1:0-21699 GCA_018905715.1 Drosophila lini
ATATATTTTAAATACTTGGAAGAGCTCAACTCAACATAGCAACAGAATTTCTCAACTCTCAAGAACTTATTTTTAAATCAAAGCATTAAATAACATGTCTATTGCCTACTTAAAATCCATTATACTTCTTAATTAAAATAGTTTAGCAAAAAGTTCAAGTTTAGCCTTATAAAAAATTAAGCGAATTAATGAATGAAGTAAATAAGCTTAATTTTCACAGTGCATATAAATATTTTGGTGGGTATTTTTGTGACATTTTTGGAGTCATTTTTGTGCCATTTCTGGTTGTATTTTTTAGCAAATTAAACTCACCGCTTTTTGGGAATGACGCTCTCCACGCGCTTGGAGAGGCGCGGGTCCAGAGCAAGCAGGGTTCCCTCGCCGGGCGCCGCCGACGATTCCGGAGCTTCCGTGGTCACGGCATTCCGCTTGGCCGCCATGTCGCGTATTTATTGCACCTGCCGGCTTTGGGTCGAGGATTGTGGGTATACTTTAGCTAGGGGATTGCACAGCCCGACGGTGTGGCAGAGGCTTTTTTATTTATTTTTCTGACGAACGCTTTCACACATGGGCGCAAAATCGATAATCAGTGCTACTCTCGGTAATCTTTTCTGCTGCGTCAGGAAATGCGTGGCCTGCTGGGTTAATTGGGGGAATTCCTTTGGAATATTGATTTGTATTTAGCTAATAATTAAATACGGTTTGCTAATACAGCTTATTGCACTAGAAACTAAAATTACTTAATACAAAATGCACTAGAAATTTATGCGGCCCGCGGTGCGCGCTCTTTGGTTTCGTTTCCTCAACTGCACGCAAAACCGGAATAATGGGACCCCGGCCGGAGAGAGATAGTGAGTGAGGAGAGAGAGCATAAGAGAAAATCAGGGGAAAGTACGGAAAACAAGGAAAATGCTCTGAGAACCAAAGGCCGCCCCCAAAAACACAAACCGTTTCGCAGAAAAAATATTTAAAATTAAAAAATGAAGTAAACTTGAAACGATTAAAATTTAAAAAAGCAAGCCTGGATTTTTTTAATTTATAAAGTAAAAAATACATCAAGTAAGCCTTGAATTATATGCTGTTTAATATTGAAAAGGAAGCCTGGGTTTTCCTTTAAAATTCATTTTATTTCGACATCTCAGGCGATCAAGACCGTATTCGGCTCTTTGTGATTTTCTCCTAATTTTTTTTAGAAAATAAAAAAGTAAACAAATTTCCTAGTTTTGAATTCTGAAGAGTGGAAAATCAAAAAATTTTTAATTTACATTTCTTCCTCCACCCTACAGAATGCCTTCCAAAAAGGACTCGGCTAAGGCTTCCAAAAAGGGAGGCTTGGATGCTGCTAGTAAGAAGCCCACCGCTGATCCTGCCTCTTCCACATTCACTGCAGATGCCACAGCGGATGCACCAGCCGCCAAGGAAGCCAAGTCCTCCAAAAAGGGAAAGGGGAAAAAAAAGTAAACAGAAAAAATAATAATAGTACCGAACGGGTTGATAGCAAAATGTATACTAGGGCGATAGAAAAAAAGTAAACAGAAAAAATAATAATAGTACCGAACACTGCGATATCAAAATGTATACTCGGAGAAAATCAAGCTAACAAGATCAAGCTACGAAGAATTCGCCAAGGGGATGCAATAAAAAAACTTATTTGTAACCGCTGTGTTTAACCGTTTCGCTCAGGGGGTGGAATAACGCCCACCAGAATAGAGTACACTAAGGGGTGGCAAGCACGAAAGGGGGTGGCATTCTCCTCTTCAATGTTTTTTCTCCGGTTTCAGGCTTTCTCTCTTTTGTTTATCTGTTTGTGGGTGGTGCGTGCTGTGGGTGAATCTTTGAATAAATAATTTTATTCACTTTCCTGCTTACTCGTTCACTTGTGTACTTGTTCACCCTGCTGACTTGCTCACTTGCTCACTCAGCTGTTCTTGCTTCCGAGTTTACTTTCTTTCGACAGGTGTTTGAATATTTTTTTCTTCCCACGGAAATGTTTTAAGACTTTTATTAAGATAAAACTAGAAACTAAGGTTAAGGTAAAAGGAATAAACTCTTGTCAAAGTTATATTTTTTATACCAACTCCTCCAAGATCAAGGAAAGTGTCACAACTTATAAATGGAAATACTTTCTGGTTACCAGCAATTAGCTTCAACCTATTTGTTTATAATTGCTCGTGAGAGCCTAACAGCTGTTTGTTAATTTTAAATGTAAACGTTTGTCAGACGGGGTTGCCCATAGAACAAGCATTGTAAAATTTACAATTCAAAGTGCTAGGAAACGGAAACTTCAAAAAGGGGAAACTCAAACAAATGTTATACGTCTAAATAAAGTGAAAGGTTAAAGATTACAACCTATTACTTTTTTTAGTGTGACATACTTTATGTTGGCATTAAAGCTTAACGAATTCGTGGTGTCCCTGATTTTGTTAATGCACATATATTTCCCTAATTGAAAGTAAAGTATTCACATTAAATTCTTTAAGCTTTTTAGACAAATTTTAATTATATTTTTAAAAATGTGTAGAGAGCAAATATAAGATTTACGAATGATTTGAATTTTCATGCAGTTTCAAGAGATGTGTCCTTATTTCACATATATTTTTTATTTAATTTTTAGGAATTTGTTATTTGGGATCCTGAAAATGCACAAACCAAAGTATTTAAAATAAATTCGTTATCCTCTGACCCGAATCTGGGCAACAGTTTAGATATCACACCACTATGATACCATGATTCAACAAACAATTAAGTTTAGCCACTTCGCAATTCACAATTATTTATGAGATCATCTTTTGTATGAGCTTAACCCGGATAAGATTGGAACATATTTTTAACACTCACTTTGAATATGAATCCCCGAGCGATCCAACTGCAACGCGCAACTCTAAAACCGAAACTAAGCCCTCGTCCGTAGTCGAACGGCTGCGAACGCACTCTTCTCTTGCAAATACAAGCACATTGTCTATTACGTACCTCCTATGTATTTGCAATTAACAATTGTTTGAAGTGTAAATTCGTCAATGCTTCGCGGCAAAACGACAAATACCTAAAACGCCCCGAAACTGAAAGCGACAAAATCCGAAAGAAGGCGGGTATTTCAATCATTTTCACACCGCACGACGAGACGACACGGAACCTGACGACACACACGAGCTCTCTAGGCTTAGAGTCAAAGTCTGTGCTCAGATGTAATTGGCCATCTTAGCCGGAATTCGCATTAACCTATTTGAACTTTGTTCAGTTATCATCAAGTCGGCCTTATCAACAAAAGTTTACAAAATAAAACAAACCAAATCCAGGCACGAAACCAAACGAAACGAGACAAGAGGATGGGCGGCAGTTTACCTAAGCGCTAGCGCAGCTAGGAAGTGGAGAGCAAATATTAATTAGCAAAGGGTGAAGCGTTTTTAGCGAAAATGCAAGCCCGGTTGCATGTTTTTTTAACGCCATCCGCCTTTGCTTTTATTTGAACAGCAACGGCGGCTTTAGTGGCGCCATAGAGATGGGAAATTTAATTTTAACAAAGTTATCGATAAGTGATAGGTCAATGGTGGTTAGTTATTTAAAAATGCGAATATAAAAAGAATTAAAATATAATGTGGCATACATAATATAAATATTTCTATATTTTCAGAAATAATATTAAGAAATACATTAAAACTAAATAATTTAAGGGAAATAATGTTATATTCTTTCTAATGAATATATATTCAACTAATTTAATGAATAATTACTATTATTTAACAATAATGACACAATAAAATATTTGATTGAATTTAATTTTAAAATATTTTAAAAGATTCAATTCATAGATGTATATTGCTATCGATAACTCAAAACACCGCCGTGCCTCACCGTACGCCCACCACTAACCCATTCGGCATTTTCCAACACTAACACCTGCAAGCAACTTGTCGTTTTCAAAGTGAAAAACATTAAATAAAAGCCAACTCAATGGCCAAAACAAACACCACTCGCTCCAGCCAAGAATGATGTGTAAATAGCAAAAGGAAAATCGCGAATTTATCGGGTGCATGCCGGGAAGAGCGCAAAGAGAGGCCAGCGGAGTCTCTTTTGTGTACACTCACTCGCGGGTGTGTGTGCGTGTGCGTGCGCGTGTTAGTGTTGGTGGGCCTGGCAGAACAATAACAAGCCCAAAAATGCCAATGGACAAATGCAATGCAGGACCAAGAATAGCGCTCCGACGACTGCGGCGGCGATGAATCACTGGTGAGTTTGGACACGACGGTTATGTGACCCCAATAATCCGGATGAACGTAACGCTTTGTCTCGTTGGCAGCAGCGAAACCCCCGTGCCTTATTATTAACGAAAGAAAAGCAATAAACCCCGAAACCCAACCCAAAGAAGATGCCGCTGCTGAGCAAGTGCTTCCCCTGCTTCAAGTTCAAGCGCGAGGAGGTGATAGACAAGCTGGACTATAGCAATACCCCGCTCACCGACTTCCCGGAGGTCTGGCAGCACGAGCGGACGCTGGAGGAGCTCTATTTGAGCACCACCAGGGTAAGTACACCTCGTCAAGTGCGCATGTAACGCTTTATTTACCTTTTGCTTATCGCTCCGACAGCTGCAAGCTCTGCCGCCGCAATTATTTTACTGCCAGGGACTGAGGGTGCTTCATGTGAACAGCAACAATCTGGAGAATATTCCCCAGGCCATAGGCAGTCTGCGGCAGCTCCAGCATCTGGATCTCAACAGGAATTGTAAGCTAAACCATGGATTTTACCTTTACCAGCCACTATAATGTGTTTTTTTCAGTGATTGTCAGTGTTCCCGAGGAGATCAAGTCATGCAAGCACTTAACCCACCTGGATCTGAGCTGCAATAGCCTGCAACGTCTTCCCGATGCCATCACCTCTCTCATATCCCTGCAGGAGCTGCTGCTGAATGAGACCTACCTCGAGTTTCTCCCGGCCAATTTTGGTCGTTTGGTTAATTTGAGAATTCTGGAGTTGCGCTTAAACAATCTCATCACCCTGCCCAAGTCTATGGTGCGCTTGGTGAACCTCCAGCGGCTGGACATTGGCGGCAATGAGTTTACAGAGCTGGTGAGTATATATTTTGAAATAATTCCTGGCTTTTACAAACCCTATCTTCCTTTCCAGCCCGAAGTCGTAGGCGAGCTCAAGTCCCTGCGTGAGCTATGGATAGATTTCAATCAAATACGCCGCGTTTCGCCAAACATTGGCAAGCTGCGCGACCTGCAGCACTTTGAGGCCAATGGCAATCTACTGGACACGCTGCCCAGTGAGCTGAGCAACTGGCGCAATGTGGAGGTGCTATCCATCTGCTCCAACAACCTGGAGGCCTTTCCCTTCAGCGTGGGCATGCTCAAGTCTCTGGTCACCTTTAAGTGCGAGTCCAATGGATTGACAGAGCTGCCCGACAGCATCAGCTATCTGGAGCAGCTGGAGGAACTGGTGCTGAGCCACAACAAGCTAATCCGTCTGCCCAGCACGATTGGCATGCTGCGCAGTCTGCGCTTTCTTTTTGCGGACGACAATCAACTGCGTCAGCTGCCCGATGAGCTGTGCAGCTGCCAGCAACTAAGCGTGCTGAGTGTGGCCAATAATCAGTTGTCCGCCCTGCCGCACAACATTGGAAATCTGGGCAAGCTACGGGTGCTCAATGTTGTCAATAACTACATTAATGCCTTGCCGGTGTCGATGCTAAACCTGGTGAATCTCACTTCGCTGTGGCTGAGCGACAACCAGTCGCAGCCTTTGGTGCCCCTACAGTATCTGGATGCAAGCACAAAGACCCAGTTGACCTGCTTCATGCTGCCGCAGGTGACGTTCAAGATGAACAGCATGCAGGCGCAGCAGCAGGCCCAGGAGCAGTACGAGTTTGTGTATGCCAACCAGCAGCAGCCGCCGCATGTGAGCCCCTCGCGTAGGATTTGCTTTGCGGAGGAGGCCACCATCTTGAGCAATGCCGCCAAACCGCAGCCGGCGCCCAGCTATCCCAGCTATGTGGCAGCTGCTCCGCCCACACCCACGCCAGATCAGATGGCGGGATCGTCGGCCGTGCGGCTGATGCGTTCGCCCACGCCATATCCCAAGGAGCTACGACAAATGGCAAAGTACGTGAGGCAGGCGCAGGCGGCGAGCACGTCGGCCAATGCCACCAGCGAGGTGAGAGAGGCGCGAGTGGTGGCCAACGGCCAAGTTCACTGTGATAGCAGCAATGCCAACCAGGATGTGGTGGACCAGGCCACTGCAAGTGCAATATACGGCATGGCTCCGGATGCAACACACATCTACGGTGTCTATCAGCAGGCGCAGCATCCAATGGCGCATCCAGTGCCCACGCAGGAGTATTACGGCCTGCCTTTGGTCAACTACGAGGCGCATTACCAGCAGCTCTATGTGGAGGCCAATACGCCGCTGCCCACCACGCATCTGAACGGGGATCAGGACTACGAACTGCAGCCGCTGCAGCAGCAGCAACAGCCGGCGGCGCCTCCGCCGCGTTTGGAGCCACCGCCCTACCACATAGCTCGTGTTTATACCAAGAAAACGCCAGAAGATCTCAATCTGTACGAGTCCATGCGGCAGCGCAAGCAGCAGCAGCAGCAGTTGCAGGAGCAAACCATCTACCAGGATGCTTTGAACAGTAACTTTAAAACCACTGCAATTGGTGCCCAGGAAGTCGAGCAGAATGTGGATGAGGATGAGCTGCTGGACTACCAGAACAACATTAGCAACAACCATGTGGAGCCTAAGCAGGCGCCGGCGGAGGACGAGGATCAGGAGGAGGAGCTGGATGACTCCTTGTCGCAGCATTCCCTAAACTCCACGGCCACCAACAATACTTCCAAGGCGAGCCACAATAAGAAGTCCACCTGGATCTTTGGCGTTCACAAGAATCCCACGGTCAAGCAGGTGACTCTGAAGTGGGAGCACAGCATAGGCTTTGACATAGCCGAGCTGCTTAATCAGGTGAGCTTTACTTGGAATAATAACTAATAACTAAGATGTTTAATTTATACTTTCTTCTTTTTACAGGTTGGCATCTTTGTGAGCTCCATAACTCCAAATACAAATGCCGCCCGCCTGCTGAGCCTCAACGATAAGCTGCTGGAAATCGATGGCTACGACCTGACCAATGCCAATCTAAACGATGCCAAGCGAGTGCTGCACAACAGCGGCACTGTTATGAACATAATGCTGTCGCGGAAATGATGAAGATATTAATGAAGATATTGAAGAAGATGATACCGATACCAACTCCCCCCCAAACCCGAGACCGAAGACTTTTTGTGCATTTTTCTAACGCCGCATTTCTTCAATAATAAGCATCGCTCTCCTGGGATCTATCATCATGTTAGTTCATAATTCTCCGCCGCACTGGCGGTCTATATATTAGATAGATAGATGAATCCAAACTGCCATTATCTCCATAGAAGAATATAATATCGCAATACGGCCAAAATTCGTAGTTTATAGTCCTCCTGAACAAGTATTCTCCATCAATTTGAATTGAACAAAGTGCATTTATATATATGATTTGGCTTTAAAACTATTATTTAGCCCCTTGATTACTCAGTATTTAATTCGTAATTTATGTAAATAGTTAAGTTAATCATTAGCAAAGCCAGGCAATATTACGTATATCAATAATCACAAGGCGTAGCTTAGACACTTGAATATCTCGACACACTTATTCCGACCGCCAGTGCAACAGCATAATATTTACCTTCATATTAAATAGTGCAATTAGCGTCGATTATAGGTATATACATACATATAACGCACTCTTATTATACGAAAGATAATCTGACAAATTACCTACAACTAGCGCCTATTTTACGCCCAGCGTTGTTCAAATTTGTTCCCAAAATCATATTGTGTAGATCAGTTACTTGATTACGAAACGATATTTGCTGTTTATGTTAGTTGTTGTTGTTGTTATAGGGGGCAGCAATACCAAGTCTATATAGTATATAAACATTGTATTTATACGTAAACTCCACATATTTATTATTGTAACGCATTATTTTCACCGGCAACTGTTGAAGCAAACTGAACTCTCACACACTATTGGCGTTTGTTGTGATCAGTATTATTATTTAGCTGGTTAAAAAGTCACACACGAAATGGAATCTATTCAAAAGTTGAGCACACACACACATCTATGTATATTTATTCATAAAGTTTATATAGTACATATTATATACATTATCGAGGAACGAGAGCTAAGCTAACTTAAGCCAGCGCACACACACACACACATTTTGCCAATTCAATTTGATTTAAGAGCGTTACAACAAATCACTGGAAATACAACTTTCACTTTGTCATTTCGCCATAGTTTTTGATTAAATCTTTAGTCCGGGTAACAAAAACAGTAACGAGAACCCATCTCTAGTCAACAGCCGGCCAGGCCAGCCAGCATTTGATTAATGCCACTGTCGTTATCGACAGGCAATTATCTATGGAAATTAATTGCTGGCGACATTTGTAGTGTGCCAGCCGGCCGACACCAGCGCTAAGCACGCAATCCAAAGCCATGTCCTGCCCAGCTCCTGCCCCCGGAGTACACACTACAACATCATCAGTAACAGCAACAGCGACAGCGTCAGCGAATGTTGTCTGTTGCGGCACTTTTGGCCGTATATTTGCATAAAAAGTGTACAACCGAGCGGAATGGTCCATAAATTCAACTGGAAAGTAGGCAACGTAAAAAGCGCAGTCAAGGACAATGGGGTTAAAAGGAGAAATCAGCGGTGGTTTTGCGGGAAGTGAAGGTATTTATAATGAAATTATTTATATTATAGAACTAAGAATAAGGAAGTTAATTGTTTTATAGATTTTTTATGGGATTTTCTTTGATTTTTATTTTGAAATATTTGTTTATATTGATATTTTGTTTATTTTAGAACTAAGAATAAGGAAATTAAATGGTTTGTAGATTTTTAACGAGTTTTTCTTTGCTATTTCGTATAAGGAAATTAAGCCTTGTTTGTTTATGCTTCAAAATTTGTTGTACTCGCGAGTCTATTTAAAAAATTATTTATTTTTAAAGACCATATTCTATTTATAAACATATTTAAAGGGTTAAACAAGTCCCATAGTCCCCTTGGCTAAGGATCCACCAGCTAAAGCTTCGAAAAAAAAAGGATGTTTGTGTGTGCATATACAAACGTACATATTTATTTTGTACGGCACTAATAATTACACTAACACAACTGCTGCTGCCATTGCCGCTGGGGAGCTTCGTGCCGAAAGGGGAGTTTTGATGGGGCGACGGGGCACCCTTGTCCTTGTCAAATGTTTCGTTATCTGCCATTGTTGTTGTTGTTGTTGTTGTTGCTGTTGCTGTGGCTGCTTTCTTTTTACACCCCAGCACACACACACAAAGCTGGAAAAAAAAAAAGACCAACCACCCAGCCCAAACCCCCCTTTGATATCGCGTCAACATCAACTAAAACTGTAAGCGACTTCAAACGGCGCTTTGTCAGTGACCTTCGCGTGTTGGGACTCTGATGGCGCGCTGGCATATGTTTTCCCAGAGCCACCCACTCGGCGGCGGAGAAGGCTGAGTCCCGAGGAACTTGATTTGACATATGATGTGCCCGTTTCTCGGTGTCGACTCCTTATCCAATCTGGCCCAAATACATTTATCAATATCGCTTCTGGTCGATTGAAATGCCGCCCGGAGGCAGAAAGTCTTCCACGTCTTGGTGGCATGTGCTGGCACTGGCACTGGCAACCAAGAATCACCGCCACTAGGGCCAGCCACCCAATCGGTCATTAGCATTTTCGGCGTGTATTTATGGCCAGAAAATGTTGCGCCATAAACATGACAACAAAACAAAATGCGACAAATTTGCGCCGATGATTGCCACCAAGATGTGGCAAGAGGAGAGGCTCTGGCACCAACATGGCCACAGTGGAGTCTTATCCCCTTGGGCCAAATAATTGTCATCCAGAATAAAATATGTATGCACGAATATTGTTTTGGCTTACGCTCAATTGGAGGCTCGAGGCTATAACCAGAGAGCAGGAGGCACTGGAAACCCGGAGCCCCTTCGAACCTCGACTCGGTGCAATGCAAAAACAATTGCATACTTGACGGGGCAAAGTTTATTTTTATGCGAGCGACGACACTGGCAGTGGGGTGTATTGAGAAGTGGCCACGGTAAAAGCTATGTACAGTGGAGGCTCCTGGGTGGAGGAACTAGGTTTTAGCCTTTTGAAATGCCTAATTGCTTTCAATTATTGAGTTGGCTGTCCCACTAGGCGGATACGTAATTTTAAATACAAATTTTCTTTGACTTTATAAAATATTTGCAACCATAATCGTAGGTAAAATTAAGTATATAAATGCTAAATTTTTGTTTTCCTTTGAAATACCTGTATCATAATGGGCTTAATTTATCATGTTGGCTGTCCCACTAGGCGGATACGTTATTTTGAATACAATCTTTCTTTGACTATAAAAAAAACTATTTGCAGCCATAATCCTAAATACATTAAGTATATAAATACTAAAATTATCAAATTAAGATCTTAGAATCTGAATTTAAATTAAAACAAGATAGAAAGCTGTTTTCTAAAAACTAAACTTTGTACACCCTTAAAACTGTTATTTGACTAAGGAAATCGATCATAACTTGGCCAAAAATGAATAAATTTCAAATCGGAAAGCTTTTCTTGGCTTGTTTTTATTAGCTTAACAAATCTGCATACTGAGTTTTAAATTTTAAGAAATTTAATTTTTGGTCAATTTTTAAGAATTTTAACTTATAAAATTTTGAAAAAATTAAGTAAAAATTTTTTTCTCTCAAACATGGCTAGTTTGACTCGGCTGAAGATGCTGATCAAGAATATATATGATTTATAGGGTCGGAAATGATTTCTTCAGTGCCAAAAAAGCTTTTGAATAAAATTATAATAACCCAAAAGTTAAAAAAAAAAAATATAAAAAAAATTGATTTGTATCTCCCTCAAATGTCAGCCGACGGAGAACAAGAAAATGCTAAACCTAAAATATTTAATAACACATTTATAGACATTTTCCAAATTTATTTTAAATTAATAGAAAAGAGCAAAACTTTTATAAATAAACCTAAAAGGTTTATCTAGGAAAACTCCATATGTAATGGCCTTATATAAGATTTTCCGCCCTCCGTATTTATTAAAACCTCAATTTTAGCCTTTAAAGAGAGTGTAATTACCAATTAGTAAGCCCAGGAATTAAGGATATTTACTCGGAAATTTATTGTCCACCCTAGGGAGCTTCCCCTGTTCACACACTCATACCCGGAGCACACACGCACGGCTAGTGGAAACAAATCAACTCTGTTTTGGCGCCATGCGGCGTAGTTGCTCTGCACTTTGGCTTGCCTTTGGCAGACCGACAAACGCGACCGCGACTCGGCCAGAAGCAGTAGTAGCTGTGGCAGAGGCAGAGCTAAAGCCAGGCCAAAAGCCAAAGCAAAGGCAGGCCGGGCCAACTAGTTTTTCTTTAGTTCCTCCTTTGGCTTTTACTGTACGGGTTTGTGTTGTTTAGTGTGCCATTGGCGCTAACAACGTGCGGTTCGCTCTTGCGGTTTTGTCGCCGCTGCCACAAGGAACACAAGGAATAAACTCTAGGAAGGTGCTTTCCCTCTAGATCTGCAGATTGCACAAGTTGCCTCCGAAAACAACGAGGTCCTTGAACTTCTCTCGAAAGGATTGTGTAAGGGTGTCTCAAGAGGTGTTTGCATTTTAAATGTGATTACCATTAATATTAATAGGATTTATTGATTGTTTTGACGGCGGATCGACGGGTGGGCGGGCCAGTGTCCTGCCAGACACATGTCCTTTCTCTCGCCCACGCTGCGCCTGGAGAATCTATCCACGCAGCCCATCATGACGCAGGATCATGTGCCCGAGGACCAGCGTTATAACAAGCAGAACATAGTGGCCCAATGGTGTGTGCCCATCAATGGCAAGGTAAAGTCATAGTAAGGACTTGAAAACCCTTTAAACAAGGGCCAAAAAGTATGCTATGATTAAGGAATCCACATTATATCATGGCATACTTTTGGTTTGAAATCGTCCTTAGTTTCTGTGGCAACCCCGATGATGGAGTGTTTTCCGAAACCGCAACTCAAATTGATGGAAAATTGCGATAATTGTCCCCCCAACCCGTTTTATTTTTTGTGTTTTTGTGTTTTTGCTTAGATGTACCGCATCGAGCTGGAACACGGCACCACCAGTGGGCGGCGCATGATTTGGGTCAACGGACGGGTAAGTTTCCCAGTTCTTTGGGCGGCGGCAAGTGGGTTTCGGTCGTTGGTTGGCTGTTGAGCTGTTTGGAGCTGTTGAGGAATTTGCATTGTGGAAGGCAAACTTAATTACAGGGTCGCGTTCTCGTACGTGTAGTGTTTAAAGTGAATTACTTTTATTATTTTGGCCTTCCATGAGCTCGTGTCCTTTGGCAGAAGGATAACGGTCATAAGCTTGGAATATTTCATTATCAATTTTTGCATTTATATAATCACTTTCGAAAACGTAGTTTTTTATAGTTAATTTTTCACTATTTTTAAACTGTATTTACAAGTTAAATGGAAACCAAGCTTTAATTTTTTTAATTAAAAATAAGCCTATACTTTAAGTAAAGGTTAAAGGTTCCTTTTCACTGGGAAATTGATTTTTATGGTGTTGTCAAAGAATCCTCAGGAGAGGATTCCCATACTCTAAGCCCAAAATTAGAAGAAGGGAAAGTCCCTGCATTTAGAGAACTTTAGCTAAACTAGTGATTTTCAAATGAACTTACTAACAATTAAGAAAAATGAATAAAAGAATTAACAGAAAATGGTAGAAATAAATACAAGAAATTATTGTTCTTCTAAGACATCTTTCCCTTTAATTACTTGACTCCCCTAGGAGGTCCTTCGTCGTGACTGGATGTTCAAACTGGTTGGCGAGGACACCTTTCACATCGATCAGACCCGCTGCATTATACGCGTAGATCCGGCGCCGGGCTTTAAGTACGAATATTCACTGTACATCGATGGCAAGTCACACGAACTCTACACAGACGAGATGACAAGGCAATATCGACTGTGGCTGTACACAGGCAATACGGCAGATGCGGAGGCGACGACGGCGACGGCGGCGGCGCAGGAATACAGGATAATGCTTAAACTGGACACGCTGAGTCTCTTCGTCAACGATGAGTTGCGAACCGAGGAGGTGAGACCCTAACCCACTTACTATCCCTAATTTATAGTCCCACTTTATTATGCCCATTCCCGCAGTCGGTTTTCGTTCACGGCGGCACAGACACCAAGTTCCTGCTACAGGACACGGAATTCGTGCTCCAGGCACGCTCAAGTGGCAATAAACATGATGGCATCGTTCACACTCTGCTGGCCAATGGGGTGCCAGTTCCGGAGGCGAAGATACAGGAGATTATGCAAGAGCCGGTCTCCATATTGCAGACCAACTGAGGCGGAGAGAGGCCTTCCTCTCAGGCATTTGTTGATTTTTCCCCTACGAGATATGTGTTTTGTTAAAAAAAGCTTAAAAAAAGAGTTTATAAATTAATTAAAAAACAGACAATTTGTTCTTATACAATACTTTATTCGTTTGTTTATATGCATAATTGTTGTAAACGCAACTCTATCGTTCTGCGTTTTCCAATTCATTATTTTGACATTTTGCTAGCATCGTTTATGTATGCCAAAAAGTGCATTCAGTTTCGTGTAAAAATTAGACGGACAAAACATACAATCAAAAAGGATATTAAGGTCTCTTTAAATACTAATTAAACTTACGCATAGAACTCGGTTTTATTCAAACACAACACAACAAAATCAATGGGTTAGAGCTAAAGAATCGAATCGAATCGAATCGAACAGCTTGGTAAATCGTCAAGTGCAATTTCAAATTGGTTTCTCGCCTTTCGTGATTGCTTGCTATTTTCTGTTTTTAATCAAAAACTCGGTTTGATCAATGTATATATATATATATATTACTTTGTTTAGATTGCGTTGTATTTGGAATTATAACAATATGCGCTTAATTTTTGTTGCTTTTCATACAATTAACAAGTAACATTTGAGTTAAGATTTCTCGCCTTCTTGTTTCAATTTAAAACGTTTACTTTTGCAACACAATGACAATGATATTATCCTCGGATACACTCTAATTTTAATTAATTTCACAATATTCGTAAAACATAACGTACAATTTGAGTTGAGTTTAAGTTTTCAAGTGTATATTATTACATATATATCTAGGGATTAGGCTAAAAAACAGATTGAACAAAACGAATTCGCATTTTGATTATCCTTTTTTTCGACCCACAAAAAAAATTGTAAAGTTCTTGTAAATATTATAATATTATTCATTATTTTTGAGATGTGCCTCAGTAAATTATATGTTCTTGTAAGTACAGTGGAATGCATTAAGAAAAACAAAGATTTCTTTAATACTTAACAAAGATACAGATATATATATACGTAGATATATATATTGCCAGTAGACGGATTGTGTTTGCTTGCTTTGTTTTTATATAAATAAATAATACAAAAGGGAATACAATAAATAAATATGTCGTCTTTGTTCGCATTTGAAGGGAATTCTTTCCTGAATCCGGTTAACTCTTTTTCTCTCAGTGTGTAAAAATTAGAATTATGGAATTACAATGTCTGTCAGTATTTTAGTAATTCGTTTTATCGTTCAACTATTGCAGTTCCGTCGCTTTTAAAAACTTTCTCTTCCTTTCTCTCTAATCCTAACACACTAGAGCTGGGATAAAATCGATTTTTAAAAAATGTATAATTTATCTGAAGATAATTTATTTTTAGTTTAGAAAAAATTTGAATATCTTTAAAGGTTTATAGGTTTTATTTTCTAAAAAATCGATAAATATCGATATTAAATCGATATCTTTATAAAACCCATTTTCTCCCAGCTCTATAACACACACACATTTTACATTTTAAGATTTTTTTTATATATGCTTAGATTTTAGATAGATTGATTCACTTGAAATATATAGTCCTCCTGCTCCTGTTCAACTAAACTTGAAATGTCTGCTTGTTAGTATTATTTAAACGTTAAAAATTATATATTCCGTATGATGTTAGCTTAAAAAGTTCTTGTTGCATTTCCTCCTCCATCTCCCTAATGTTCTCCTCGCGGTGAAAAGTCTTGCATTGAGTTATGAAATGGTTTCTTTTTCTGTTTGCTGCCTGGCTGCCTAGGTGCTTAAGTAGTAAAGTAATCGTTTTATGTCCTTTTATAGTGTAATACTTGCAACTTGTGACTGTTACGTACATATATAATAAATATATTACTACTTTGCCCAAGTCTTCTTCGTGTCTGCTGCTTGTTGAGAGGAGAGTATATATACTTGTGTTTATAACTTGTAAGTTACGAAATTGTTATTAATTTTCTCATTCTGTTGCTCTGCTACTATTTGCTGTTGTTGCTGTGTGGCTTTGGGGTCGTTTTGGGGTTTTGTTTTATCTAATTTGTTATTTTAATTAGTTCAATGGAAGGCAAAACATGTGCTGCAGTAGACTTTTATTATTATTTGCTTGCATTTGATTATTATGAATGTTATTGTTACCATTATGATGAAGTTGTGGTGGCTGCTGTTGCTGCTGCTGCTGCTGCTGGAGTTGCTGTAATTGCTGCTGCTGCGAATAGGGATGATATTGCTGCTGCTGCTGCTGCGGCGGCTGATGCTGCTGCTGGCGATAATGTTGCTGCTGGCTGAGATTGTTATTGCTATTGACTGATCCACCAGCTCCCCCCGCTGCGCTGTTCAAATGCAGGAGGCTCAGGTCATCAGCCACGGAATCGTAATCACTGGAATCCTCGCCATAGAGCTGTGGAATATTTATACAAAAATTAAGAAATTGCATATTAATCTTTCCTTAGATTAGCACTACACTTACCCGCATGTTATACGGATGCAAGTCACACATTTCGTGGTGTCAGACGCAATCCTCCAGCGACATCAGCAAGGGGTTTACATACTCGAAGCCCTCGAACTCGGATTGATCGATATTATCAATCACATGACTGAGAATAGCAGGAAAAATCACATAATTAATTCATGTACAGTAAAAATCGCAACTTGTAAGAAAATTTAAATGAAAATATAAAAACTTACTCATCATCCGGGGTCAACTGCACGGCCTCGCCGGTGAACTCGGGCGGGAAATTGGCCAGATCGCGATCTGAGTCTAGGCGTGGCTTAAATGGTGGCGTGACCTGTTTGCGCTCAAGCTGCGTGATTGCGATTTATCGATTTTGGTTGTGCATGAGGGGGATAACAGTAGAAAATCATAAACTCGATTAGGAAGAAGAAAAACTCCCAGCCAATTGGGGCAAACATAAAAGTATCTCTTTTTTTCTCTGGTGTGGCGCTTGAGCATTAGATGATCATGATGATGATACAAATCGTTTTAAGAGTGAATTCTTTTCGGTTAAAAGACAGATATATAGAGAGAGAGAGGTGGGTTCAATGGCAGGGAGATGCGTCTGATTGATACGAACAATTACCTGCTTTGGACGAGCTCTCTAAGGGTTGTGAAACTTTCATGCAAGGAATCAAACAATAACTAACACAACTTGCCATCTTTCGGGTTGTTCTAACCACAGCTGGAATTAATTCGACTTTCAGTGAATCGATTTATTTCCAGCTCTAGTTCTAACGCTATATATACGACTTACGGATCGTCGGGCGTTAGCTCAGCCGGCTCTTGGGTGAATTGCACATCAAAGTTGCTTGTCACATAGGGATCGCCGGTGTCTAGGTTGGGTATATAAGGCGGTTGCACCTCCTTTTGTGCTATCTTTAACGCGCATACACGTAATAATAGATATCAATTAAAGTCCAAGATAAGGGGGGAAGGCTACTCAATAGCAAAGGCTGTTAGAGAATCACTATCAGTCAGTTTTATCTCCAAGTTGATTTGCAATTAAAAGCAATACCTTAAGTTACTTCGGACCTGACCTATGTTTAAATCAACCATTTAATCTCTATCGTTGTTACATAAATCTTTAAGATACCTTCTTTATCTCAAAATTTCCCCATAAACTCCTTCTACTCCTCCCTATCATCATCACAAACAAGTGCCTTGGCAGCACACACTCACACACAGAGCAAACACCAGGTAAACCTGCTTTGGACTCACCAATTCCCAATCCATATTCTTGAAGAACGGATGACTGACAATATCCATAAAGGCGGACTCACGATGGCAGCCCAAACGATCAGCGGGATTCTTGTTGAGGAAACCCTTCAACACGGAGGCCGCTCGAACGCTTAGAGAGCGGGGTATGCGAATGGTCTTCTCCAGGATCACTTGGAACAGATAGTCCTCAGTGTTCTAATAAGGGAAGTAATATTTAAAAATTAATTAATAAATTTTCAAAAGAGAGGGAAAGAGTTACCCACCTGATCAGGATTCTCAGAGGCTCCAGCCAGATCAAATGGACTGCGTCCAGCCAACATCTCGTAGAGCAAGACACCCAAAGCCCACCAGTCCACCGAGAAGCCATAGTCCTCGCCTCTCAAGATTTCCGGAGCTATATAATTGGGTGTTCCGCAGAAGGTAGAGGTGGTGTCACCCGACCGTATGCCCTCCTTGCACATGCCATAATCCGTCAGCTTGATGTGACCCTCATGGTCAAGCAAAACATTATCCAGCTTCAGATCGCGATAGATAATGCCCTTCTCGTGGAGGAAATTCAAAGCCAGACTAATCTCCGCCGCATAGAAGCGGGCATGCTCCTCGGGCAGCCGCCTCTGCCGCTGCATGTGGTACATCAAATCCCCGCCGCGCACAAACTCAATGACAAAGAACAGTCGGGAGGGCGTCTGGAAGCAGGAGTGCAGCCCCACGAGGAACGGATGATTCGAGGCCGTCTCAAACACATGCTTCTCCGTCTGCACCCAGTCAATGTCCTCGTCGTCGGTGACCAGAGCCTTCTTGATCACCTTCATGGCGTAGATGCGCCGAGTGCGCCGCAGCTCCACCATCAGCACCTTGGCATAGCTGCCGCGTCCAATGACCCGTATCAGCTCAAAGTCGTTCAGCGAGTACTGGCGCTGGGTGCCCGGCTCCAAAGGATCCTCCGGTGGCGGTGGCGCCACTATATGCGCATGATCGTGCGTCTCACAGGCATCTGCTCCAACGCCCATTGCCTCGTAGGGCAACGGAGGCAGCGGCACGGGCATGGGATCACTGGACTCCTCGGCTCGCTCCTTGACCAGCGGCTCCGGCTGGTCGGTGCAGTGCTTCTGCACTAGCTTATGGCACTTCTTGTGCACCAGCAGTTTGCACTGGATGCACTTGAAACCCTGACGGCCCAGGCCCCAGATGCGATCCTGGCAGTATGCACAGAAAGCACGCTGAAAAGATGGTGATTATATGGGTTTATATTAGGATTTCGGATGAGATTTTGTGGAGGGTTAGAAACTCACCCGATTGAAACGCTTGGCCTGGAAGATGTGTCCGTTGACGCGATACAACTTGCGCCAGCGTCGAGCACCGCGTCGATAGATGCTGCCTGGAAAATAAATCATGATTAGATGAGGCTCGGATTTTTAATTATAAATATTTATATAGAAAGCTCTGAGGTATATTTATTGAGAAACAGAAATCAAATTGATAAGATTGTTATTACTTTCTGGGAAAAAAACATAAATTTAATCATTATTTTGCTAATTTGAAGAGATATTTATTGTAAACATTTTTATATAGATTATATTTCAAGGAATTTACTAAATTTATAAAACAAAATTTGAATTATGGCCAATTTGAAGATCTATATAATGTATAATTTCTTATTTTGAGTTTTTGTACTTCGAGGAATTTACTGAATTGATTTTATGGGTCGTCCCAACTTTACAAATTTAATACTGATAAATTAGTGCACAAATTTATTCCACAAAATCCATTTAAAATTACTAGTAAATAATAAAATCGTTGGAAATACGCTAAATTTAAAGCCAGAACCACCATTAATAATTCTAAAATGAATGAGTAAATATGATGAATCAATATTAAATAGTTATCTTCCTTAGAAAGTAGAAACAATATTAAAGTAGCAAAGTTCGTTGTACGGATTGCTTTTAGACAAAACAAAGGCAATTTTAAGTACAAAGTAGTAATGGTTGTTTAGCGGATAACAAGCTTTTATAAGATTATTGACAACATTATAATTTATTTTTATATTTTATTTAATATAGCTAAACACTTACGATCTTCTCCATCACAGGACAATCCCGGCGCTTGAGGAACATTGGGGAATACTGAAAAGAAAAGACACATAAGAACAATTATTTAAGGATTTAATATAAACACAGCACTTGATATAATAAAATAAAGAGTACATAAAGCACGTCAGGAATTTGTTAATATTGTCACTGTGTTGGGGGAATAATTGCAGGGCATGCTTACGGCAGGCTAGTTTGCCCATCGGGTAAATCTCTTTCCCTGCCGCGGGTCGCTTATCAATTTAATGTGATTTTTTTTTGTTTTTTACTTATAAACGGATTCTTGCCGAGCCACATTAACTGAATGTGCTGGTGTCTCTCTGCTGGGGCCTGTTAACATGTCAGCGCCCACTAGGCAACTGAGCCGGTTCCCGGGACTCCAAATGCGATTGCCAAACACTAGTGGGGACTCTTATCTCTGCGCCACGCACCATGTGGAGAGAATAAAGAGTGATGTAGCGATAAGAAGAGCTGGGGGAGAAGAGATTTCCCTCTCTCTCTCTTTCCGAGTAATGTTAATTAAGCTTTTCCGGGACAGCAGCAGCAGTGCCATCAATTGAGACCAATTGTTCGGCTATCAGATGTTCTCTGCCGCAGTCCGTGCGTCCGTCAGTCAGCCAGCTCATCGCTCATTCATAATTCAATTAAAGTGTCACCCCAGGAGAACCTAGGGTTCAATAATTCTGCCTGTCCGTCCGCAAGGTTATCACTGGGTTTCACACACATTGACCTAGAATTTTGAACACTATAGCTCTATATATACACCTCGTATTGCCCCACGGAGCGTTCTCCTTATCAATTTGTGATAGGCTCTTGCCCGATTTGTTTAGACTGCACGCTCTGCTCTGGCTTTTGCTTTTGCAATTCTTGTTTGGCCCGGCGGTTTGTATATTTTTCTTGGCTCGTAAATGCCTTGCCCCAAAAGCGAGATAAGAGGCGAGCAGAAATTTATAGAGTGACTAGGAGGCCATGGGGAATAACAGTTAGTGGCTGAATGTGCGGGGATTGGCTAGAAAACAAAAGCCCGATATGCATTATTAGTCATAAAGAAGGGTGCTGAGTATGCAGAAGGTCGTAGCGGAAGGCAAAGATTGTAGCTTGAAACTAGATTTTACACTTGCTCTGCACAGTCATTAATTTTATTACTATAATTTGAATTGGTTTTCTATAAAAATAGCACTAAACCTCCTTTATATAGATTTGTTTTTGTAATACTTTTGGCGGGCAAGGGAACAAACATGTGTAAGTTTTGCTTTTTGTAATCTTCAGCCATAAGAAATATTGTTTCCTATAATTTTAAAATAGTTGTTTTTAATTTTTAATGCACATTGCACTGTATAGGTTTTGTTTTTTTAAGTCTTGTTGCTTTTAAGGATGTTTTTATATATGTGAAGGTTTTGTTTTCAATATTGATTGTAGTTATAAATTTACACTTTTGTAATTATTTACTGATACTTTTATCTTCTTGCAAAATATACCAAATATATCTTATAATAAACCCTTCTTCATCACTGATTTCCCTTTAAAAATCCACTTTAAACCTGTTCCAGTTAGACAGTGCAGCCTGTGGCCAATCTACATGGAATCCACATTAATTAATTGGCAATTTAAATGAGAGGGACCCCTCTTTCACTGCAATACTAACACGATGGTCCCCCGGTCATAAAAGTCGCGGTCTGAGTGCTGTATATTTGGGCCGCCTCACAGAAGCCGCTCCAGATGATCATTGTGGTGTAATGCCTGCTTGTGGGGTGTGTTGTGTGTTGTGGGTTTTTGGGTCCAGTTCAGAGGTCACCCAGTTGAGATACTCTTTGGAAAACGCTCTCGATAAACGCACGAAGCGTTGCCGTCGTCACCGCGCGACTTTCAACTGCAAACTGAGTCCGCAATGTGGCGAGTGGAGGAAAAGGCATAGGCAAAATGCCAAAAGAGCACAACAAAAGAACAATAAAAAGGGGGGAAAATAAAGTAACACCAAGTGCGAAACAGAACAGAAACCGAGGCAGCCTCAAGTGGCCGATTGCCGATTGAATTGTCACATTATTATTGCCGTCCGTCCGTCCTCCAATTGGGAGCAAGTGAGAGCGCGACGAATGGCTTCGGCGATAAGATCGGGGGCTGGCAATTTCATAAAATTAAGTACAACGCATGCCGTGGAAAATCAATAATTTATTGGAACTAATAAATTTGGATAAGCACCAATTTATTGCACATAATACGCTGTCTGTTTTTTGGGTCATAAATTGCCTGCCTAAACGAATTAAGTTGCAAGTATTTCAAAACGATTAGCAAAATGCATTGCAATTTCTAATTGGAGAAAGATATGTGTTTTTCGAGTTGGATATAATTTAGCCAATTTGATGTTTAATCGATAAACTATAATTCAAATCTAAGAGATTTCTTGTATTGAGACTTAAATGTCTTTAGATTTCAAGTTGCAAGGAAGT
>JAEIIL010019004.1:0-18081 GCA_018905715.1 Drosophila lini
TATAATTTTAAGATAGTCAAGCAATTACTTAAATAAGACATAAACATTCGGGTAAATACAATATCTGAGATATTTGAGATTTTAATTAATATATTTTGATTAAACTATTCGAAACCATAATTAAACTAAACTTATTTTTTATTAGTTTGAGATATTTATTATTTTTATTATGCACAAAACATACTTATTTTCTAGGTATAGGCAAACCTTTCCGCATTTTTAATACAACTTCCTCCTTGCAACTTAGATTTTTCAACCGACAAGTCAATTGTTTCCCCGTTTAATCCACTTAATTTCTTCGTGCTCACTTCATCACCTAATCCCCCCTCAGTTGACTTACTTCTTTTATCATCAACTCCCACCCCGCAGCCTTGGTAAATTGTCTCGTAAACCTCGCCAAGCTGCTGCTTCTGCTGCGGCACACACTGCGTATGAGTGACATAATTGCAGCAAGCAGCGCGGCATGAAATTTTTTAGTTAGACTGCGCGACACTTGAGCGGTTTTTATGCCGCACTTGGCTAAGCCAATTCAAGATCTAAACTGCCTGGAAAAACAAACTAATTATGACCGCGGGTGTCTTGGGTGGATTGTATGTAGTGCCGTCTTGCCTAGAGACAGGCGGCAAGAGGGAAGGCGGCGTTGAGTAAATTAAACCGTCGGGAAAATAAACTGAGACAGGTAAAGAAAAAGCCGAGGTGCTTTGGGAGGGAGTGCAAATGAAAATTACAACGACACGCATCATAAAAAAACACAAGGAGCTGCTGGGGGAAAAAGCGCTCACAGGAAAAGCTGAGAAGGACAGGCAGTGGGAGGCAGCATCCGCAATTGACAGTGAAATGCTTTTTAAACGTTTTCTCTCCGAACAGAGAGCTCTGCTGATTCCAGGACTTTTGCTTTTGCCCCTGTTTTTTCTCTTTCTTTTTCTTGCTACTTTTTTTTCTTATTAATTTCATTTTCATCTTGCCGGCATTGTTGCTCTCTATCTGCCCCTCTATCTGCTAACTTCTCGCTTTTTTCTGGCAGCCCTGCAGGGGAATTGCCAATAAAAATTTAATTACCTAAATGAGCAATTATATTTTCTTTAATTAAAGCTGTCACAAAACACGGCAGCGGCACAAACTGTTTTCATTGTCAACTTGATGACTTATTATTTGTTCATCCGCAGATCCTTTCCTGCTCGAAGGCCACCTGCACGAGCAGCATCATGAACATTGGCAATGCGGCGGTGGAGGCCCGAAAAACGGACCTGATCCTGGACCATGCCAAGGACTTTTTGGAGCAGTACTTTACCTCGATAAAGCGGTGAGTGGGGGTAATTAAATTAAATTTGCATTTAAGAGGGCATAGCTTTAATTAATGGCATTATAACAATTATTCTTAGAGCCCTTTTCATCAACAGGTTTTTATAGATGGTTTGGGGTTTTCTGCATAAATAATTAATCATGGCGAAAATGACTTTTGTTATCCTTTATCTCGGTTGCAGTACATCATCCACCGCCCACGAAACGCGGTGGAAGCAGGTGCGCCAAAGCATCGAGACCACGGGCCATTATCAGCTAACCGAAACCGAGCTGATTTACGGAGCCAAACTGGCCTGGCGCAATTCTTCACGTTGCATTGGCCGGATACAGTGGTCCAAGCTGCAGGTGGGTCTTTAAAAATAACACAAAATATTCCAATATTCAAGACGGTATGAATATAATCTGGCAGAAAACCAAACTACATTTAACAAAAGCATACGACATCGATTTATCAGGCTTTCTGAACCGAGTTCATGACCTCTCAGCTCCCAACTCTCAGCGTCTTTCATCATCTACCACAAAATATGATAACAATTCATCAGGGCATATTTAGGCTTAAATGTGTGCAATTCAACGAAATAGCCAAGCAAATTTGTCAGAGCACAAATCACAGATATATATAATATGTGTGCTTATGTCTCTGCCACATTATTCTGGATTTATGCCTTCTTCTTGCAAAACAAATGTTGGAGGCGCGACGAGGAGTCACAGCAGAAAGGGAATACTGCTAGACAAAAAACAAAGAGCAGACATTTGGAATGCAAATCCTCGTAAATTTTAATTTAGCCAAAAAGAAATATTCCTCCTCTTAGGGGGTACTATGTATATACACAAATACAAATTATAATGATGATCAGCAGTATAGTTGGCTATGTGCGTGTGCGCCTGGCAATGTGTGAACAGATTTGCATTTCCATCTGAATGACTTGCGTGTATATGTTCGAGGAAACTGAGAACTTTTAGGAGGAAAGAAGGGGGGAGCAGCCAGGAGATTTTCCAGGAGACAAGTAGGGAAAGGTGACACTAAAGTCACCTTCAATGTGTGTGCCTTGTCAAGCAAATTATACATCAAGAAATATGAAGAAACAAGTATTTCCCATTTATTACTTGAATTCTTGAGGGATTTAATAAAAAAGAGATGATAATTTGAAGTCATCTTACCAATCTAGTAATAAATAAATTAATGTGTTTAAAATCCACCCAAAGTTATTTTAAAATGCTAATTATCTATTGTTTAATTATTTATATTTTTTTATATTCTTCTTAATTAAATTTACTGAATACTTTTTAAACAGTAAAGTATTTAAGAAAACAGGGGTTTCCCCCTTTTCCACTTAACAACGTTATTTCAACTAAACTTTGTATACTAAATAATAATTTGTATTAAAAACTTATCTCCACTTTCCTCTCTTTTGCAGCATAAAAACCTTTGCCTTGTTTTTATAATATTACAAGCACTAAAAACATTTTCCCTTTGCTTCATAATTTTACTTTATTATGTGATATTTCATTGAATTAAAAAAGAGCCGGCAAAAGTTATCCAATACCACTTAAACATGTTTTTCATAAAACAAAAAAAGAGTGTGGAAAACTTTGCCTTAAATGAAATGAGATATGTGTGGGCAAAGCACTTAAAAAGGGTTTTTGGTTTCGACCGCTTTCCAAACTTAATTAGGAAACTCGTTTTACATTGGCAACGCCCCCCCTTGGGACGACGACAACAAAAACAGGGCCAGAAACCAACACAGCAGAAAATCGAATGAAGAGAGGGGCTACCCGGGTCGCTTCCTTGGAAGCCAGAAAATGAATTTCAGTTTCAAGTGGCGGCTGCCACATAGAAATCCCATAAAGCCAAATGTAAGGACTCTGGCCTAGTCCAGCTCAAGCCCCAAAAAATAGGTAAAAGCCACAAAAGCAGGTGTGAAAAAAACAATTGTAAAGGCCCAGCAGGAGATAACACAGGCGAAAGGGAATCGAGAGTGAGAAGCTGAAATATTGCTGAAAAAATTTATTGAAGCGTAATAATTGAAAAAGGGTTTCGATGTATGAACAAGTTGTGAACAACTCTCCCTATCTCCCCCACTCTATTATGCGACCTCATGCCAGAAAACAAAGCAAATATGAAAGTTACATAGAAATTTATGTCACATTTATCATACGCCCCGTTGGACAGCTGTAGAGCCTCCGGGGGAGCCGCTGCCCCTCCCCTTTGGCACTTAAAATTCATGAAAAAACAATTGTTGTGACTCTTAGTTTTGTGCACAGCAAATGCCGTTGATTTTATATTTTCTAGCTGCTGCCAGAAGCCAGATTTTAAGCTGAATTTTCACATGGAAAGCCCCCTCAGGGGTAGAACGATTTAATGCTTAATGTTTCTATATGTTTCTGTATATTTTCCACAGGTATTTGATTGCCGTTATGTGACCACTACAAGCGGCATGTTTGAGGCCATTTGCAACCACATTAAATATGCCACAAATAAAGGCAACCTGAGGTAAGCTCAAGCTTTAATATACTAAGAATAAAATACAAAAACTTTTTTTATACAAAATGCTGTAATATAAAAATAAAAAATAATTGTTCGCTGATGGGAAACACATTTCCTTTGAACAATTAACACTCACAATACTCATTATAGTTTGCACATTTCCTAGCCAGGCTTAATTGCCTGGCTTATGCTAATTATGGAATACACAGAATTTTTAGTTACTCGCTAATCGCAACTAGAGCCGCACATAATTTTCAATATTTTCCCATATACATATGTATGCTCTCTGGCTCATAATTTCAAATTTTCCAATAATCTACTCCGATGCGCGGCAGGCGTCAGTGCGTCCGTGGATGTGTTTGCGGAAAATGATTGGCAAATTATGTTTTTGCCCTGCTAATTGGCCGAATTGAGAGAGGAGTGCCAAATTTGTTGCCATGAATATTTCGAGCGCCACCCAAAAGTCATTCCATTCCCTCCACTTGGCATTGCACTTTTGACTTTTCACGCACATTAAGAGGGAAAGCGTTGTTTTGGAAAAGTTTTAGATTGAACTTTGTACAAACTTTAAAATTGTTTAATGTTTTGATTGCATATTTTCGTTATTCTCCCAGATCGGCCATTACGATATTTCCCCAACGCACAGATGCCAAGCACGATTACCGCATTTGGAATAATCAGTTAATATCGTATGCGGGCTATAAGCAGGCTGATGGAAAGATCATTGGGGATCCCATGAATCTGGAATTTACAGAGGTGAGTAAAGATTTTAAAGAAGAAAAATATATTTATTAAGATATTAAATCAGAAACATGAACAGTTCAAGGAACAAGAAAAGGGATCTCTTATCTTATCTTTTAAAAATTAAAGAAACACCTATTGTTGGCAGTTTTTTGTCATAAACAAATATGTATATGCGGTTATAGGTGACATTTAATCCACATTCCCCTGCCATTCCCGACGGTTCATTTCAACTTCCAATTAAGTACTCGACTCGGGCACGTTTCGGCCAGGACCAAAACGGTTGCCCTTATTTATACACATACTGCCGTGGCGTAATCCAGCTATCAATTTACATATCGCACTCGCATAAATACATTTTCCTCAGCCATCACAATATTTACACGCCTCAATTGCTGCCGGCCGCCTGCCTTTTAAATCTGTCTCCTCCGCCGTTTTCCGGGAAGTGTGGGCTATCCGACGGATGCGACCTTTGTCGAACCAACAAGTAGGAAAAGCGCCAGAGAGGCTGCCAGCAAGTTCGCTCTATAACTCGTTGTAATAAATCTCTTTTTAAATACGCAAAAACCGAACAAACAACAAAGCTGTCAATAAATACGAGCACAAATGCGGTAGCAGATGTTGCCACCGGAATGTGTGGCAAATGCGGGATTGGCAGTGGGTTCATCAACTCCACAAAATACCGCCCTCGCCCTGATGTATTTGCATATAAACCTAGCTAGGCAACCAGGCAGCCAGGCAGCCCAGCACCAAAGTATCTCCATTTATTTTTACACATGTCACTTTTTATGTCCGCCGCCGCCGGCGAGCTCGTGTCGATTTTCGATTCCGATTCACATTTATTTGATGTCCAATCCCATCTCTATCCGTCAGGTCTGCACCAAACTGGGCTGGAAGAGCAAGGGCACCGAGTGGGACATACTGCCGCTGGTGGTATCGGCCAACGGTCATGATCCGGACTACTTTGATTACCCGCCGGAATTGATATTGGAAGTGCCGCTGAGTCATCCCAAGTGAGTAGGCTGCAACCATAAATGCAGATTGTACTTACAGCAAGTATTATTTAGCGAAGGTTTTATTTTCTAATTTATCTCGGAAGATATATCTTGCTTTATAAGTTAAAATAAAAAAGGGTTTTAATACTTTTTATATAGTTTATAGTACAAGTTTGAAGGTTTAATGTGGATCTAAAAAAAGGCAACGTTTTGGTACGATTCTCCAAGAAACTGACTTAATGACTACAATAACCATATCTTTTTTGCTTTACTCAGAATATTATATATTTAAAAACTTTACTGCTTCAGTAAAAAAGAAAACAAGTTCTTTTAATAGTCAGCAACTCTGGCGAAACCAATCCTGTTCTGACCCTTGTCGAATGCCGTGTAGAACTTGCCTATAAAGACATCCCCAAGAATCCATAGAACATTCCCCTGCATATAGGTAAAGGCCAGCATGCAGTAGGTTGTGCCACTCTCCGTAAACTTGACCACGTAATCCCTGGGGGCCAGCGTGAAAATGGTCCCACCAATTAAGAAATTGATTTTGGGCAAAGATGCAGTGCGTCCACAGGCGACAAAGGCCTCGCCCGCGCCGTTGGTTGTGGCGCCCGACAAACTTACGATCTTCCTAAAGGCCGCCAGCGGAACCACGATTAAGGAGGTGCCCGTATCGGCAATGGCCTGGCATCCGGAGCAGAGCACTACTCCTTCGCTCTTGATGTGAGTCACGGTGAACTGCCAGTAGGCCTTCTTGGAAACAGGCACCCAGGTGAGGTTGCCGGAGTAGAGACTGGAGTCAACGCCGCCAAGGATGACCTCACCGCCCTGCACGGCAGTTCCATCACGCTTGAGATAGAACGAGATGATGGGTTTGTCGAGCTTGCCCTGGGCAATCAGGTTGTCGAAGACTGTAGGGACATTATCCTCCGATATCGAATCGTAGGCCAGGCCCAAGATGCCATCGAAATGAGCCTGCACGAAGGTGCTGCCGGGCTCAGTCAAGGCCTCGCCGAATGTCTGATCCACGACCTTAATGCCAGCCCAGGTCAGGGTATCCGTGGAGAGGATCCCGGACAGACTGCCCGTTCCATACCGAATGGAGAACGCCTCACCATTCTTCTTGTAGGTGCTGGACTTGGCCGAGTTGTACTGGTTGTGGTTCTGGCAAGCCGTGTTGGACTTGGGGCACTTGGAGCTCTGCACCCAGAGATTGGAGGATCCAGTATCGAAGAGGATTTTGAAGTTCTGCTCGGGAGTTCCCAGACTTATTAGGCCGTAGTACTCGCTGTCCGCATAGTTATGCAGGGTCTCGGAGGTCTTGGTGGCGGAGGAGGAGCTGGTGGTGGCCTCCACTAGGAAGGAGTACTTAGCCGCCAGAAGGGTCTTCTGCGCCCTTACGCCGCCATGGGTCCTGGTGAAGTTTTTGCTGGCATGGAGCTGCAGGCGCTTAAGCTCGGCGGTGGTCTGGCCAATCCCAACCAGCGCCAGTATGACGATCAAGAACCGCTTCATGCTTCTGCTTCTGAAATTCAAATGTTACTAAAGTCTTGGTGCTTGTGGAATTTAAATAGAATCGTTCCCCATATTTCAATGTTTACTTTCGGCCAAAAATAACGGCGAAACTTTCCATTTGCTAAAGGGTTCTGGCTTTCTAATGACGCTTTTTAAATCCATTTTTAGTCATTAAAAATATAGACATTAAGAATATCAGAGCGTTTGTTGTTTGTCTTTAAGACAATCGTCAAAATTCAGCTGTGTTTACAGGGGGTCTGGTAGCTGACTAAGTTTGGTTAAATTAGGAATATAGATTAAACATTTAATTAGCTTTACTTGATAAAGAAATTTATTCTAAAAGAGATAAAGGCTGTTGTCAAGCCAAAAACTAATTTTTTAGATTTAAAAATCTACTTAGTTTTGATTTAAAATGAAGATATAAATATTCTAGTGTATGATTTAGTTATTAAGTAATTCATTAAAAAAGAAATACAACTAAAAACTATTAAAACTCAAAAGCTATGTACTATATTCTAAAGCGATATAAATAAGTTCAGAAAATGTTAAATTCTTAAAGTAAATCCGGCTTAACAATATATTTATTTATTCAGTTTAAGTACATATATAGTTAATTCAAGTAAACCCACTCAATTTACACCTCAAGTAAAAACCCTCGGGTTCTCGTTAACCTCTGCAAAGCCTATCCTCTCATTGCCCATATCGAACACCGTGTAGAATTTTCCAATAAAGATATCGCCCAGAATCCAGTACAAATTTCCCTGCAAATACTCAAAGCCGGAAATGCACACATTCCGACCGTTACTCTTTACTCTAACGATGTACTCTTTAGGCGTCAAAGTGAAGATAGTACCACCAATATCCAGATAGACATCGGGCAGATAACACACACTTCGGCAGGGCACAAAGGCCAGACCGTCATCATCCGTGGCGTTCAGCAGAAGATTGATCTTCCTGTAGGCACGTTCTGGAACCACAAGTAAGCTGGTGCCAGTGTCGGCGATGGCCTGGCATCCCGTGCAGAGCCGATCCCCGTATTCTCTTCCAATATCCACCGAGTTTACGGTAAACTGCCAGTACTCCGGCATCGAGACGGGCACGTAGGTGAGGTAGCCGTTATAAATCCGATGGTCAATGCCACCCCAGATAACCTCACCGCCAAAGTCAGAGGTTCCCTCGCGTCGGAGGTAGAAGGAGAACACCGGATACCTGACCAGCCTCTGGGCGATCATGTTGTCCCACAGCGTGTTGATGCCAAAGTTAAGATCATTGAAAGCCAGTCCCAGGATTCCCATGCCGGAAAATGAGTCCGTCTCTGAGGTGGCCTCACCAAATACCTGGGACTTGACCGTCAGGCCAGACATACGGACAGTGTCGATGGAGAAGAATCCCTTCAGACTGCCACTTCCGTAGGGAATGGAGAAGTTCTGTCCCTCCGGGACATACGAACTGGAGGCACTCGAATTATACATCCTCTGGGGCTTGCAAGTCGAGCACTTGACACTTGGAAGCCACAAGGTGGACGATCCCGTATCGAAAATCACATTGAAAACTTGCGGCGGTGTTCCAACTGATAATTCGCCAAAGTACTCCAAGTTATCATCGTTGCTTAGGGTCTCGGTGGCCAGTGATTGTCTTCTGTTTGCAGGAATGTATCTGGCTCCTGTATTGGCCATCATTTGCTTAATACTTTTAACTGTTTTTTGGTGGTTTTTATTCCGAGTAATCCTAGTCCTTTGGGTTTGAGATTGTGATTGGTGTAGAAAAGCTATTACAGCCAGTAGAACTATCCATGTCTTCATGGTTGCCGTTTGCTTTGAACTGTGACTGCATTTAAGCTTAAATACTTTTTGGTATAAAAGAAAAACGTGAATAAAATCGAAAACAGAATATTCAAAACTATAAATTTGTTGAATAATAATTAAGGTGTTTTCTGAACTCGTAATTCTTATATTAATAATAATTATTATTCAATTATTATGTATAAGAAGTCTACGATAAATCTATTTTATGCCAAGACCCAATTTACGTGAAAACGTGTCTCTTGGCTATAATTTGTTTTAAGAGAAAATTTATTTGTGGGAAGTCTTGGTTTTAATGGGTTTTAAAGAGAAAATGTTCAGTGAAAAATAACTTGAAGAAAATATAACTCTACTTATATCAAAATGTTATAAAAATAGAACTAAAATCATAGGTATATAATTTTCTTCCCACTACATTGCCTCAAATGCTGTGCTTTGCATTACCTAAAAACCCAGTCAAGCTTATGTCAGAGACGAACATCAGCTGGCCAGGGGTTGACATGTGGATATAGCCAATGGATTTGCATCCACAATCGTGTGGTCCGTCGGTCTCTGAAATATCAAACAAAACTGTGCCCAAAAAAAGGAGTTAAAACTACCCACAACTATTCCCTCTCTCTCTCTCTCTCTTGCTCCGTTGCAGATTCGAATGGTTCACGGAGCTGGGACTGCGCTGGTACGCCCTGCCCGCCGTGTCCAGCATGCTGTTCGATGTGGGCGGCATCCAGTTTACGGCCACCACATTCAGTGGCTGGTACATGTCCACGGAGATTGGCAGCCGGAATTTATGCGACACAAATCGCCGCAATATGCTGGAGGTAAGTTGTAAAGAGAGGTTTCCCTGAATATATATATATATATATATAGTAATTCCCGTATTGATAACTCGGTGGTATCCGCTTTCCCTTGACATTATCCTTGACAAATGTCCTTGATGTGCTCGCCTTTGTCGCCGTCGTCGCGCTATGTGGCGCTTATTTCATTATGAGGCCGCATAATATGCGGAGGAGGAGGCGGATGCGTAGTCCGTACCGCCTTTATCATTCCTGCTGTCCTCGCATAAAGCTCTTTTTGTTCCTGGAATTCTTTTTACCCCGCCAACAGCAATGTGGCAAAAGGGAGGCAGTGATGCTGCAAACTGGTTAAGAGCACTTAAGAAGCACACGGTCTTTAAGCTGGTAATTGCCATGGGGGGGAATTATTGCAGCTTTTATGCACCTGATTATAACATGGAAATAAATGCAGTTAAAATTCGATCCATCTTTCTGATTTAATTACCTATTTAATTAGCTATTCTATAGCATGAAAATCCCATTAGGAGTGCTCGGGAAATGTATTGAATTTGTATGACAGACTAATGCATCCTTGCATGTCAGAGATAGCTTGAACCATTCATCATAGTTTGGAAAATTAGGATAATTTATATTAGGAAATATAGGATACTTGTAGTCAGATTTGAGGAATCATCCTGCAACATTCGCATATGGTAATAAATAATATTTAAAATATATATAATTCACTTTTGCTTGCAGTTATTATCAGTCAAATGGAAATTGATTTTTTTTTAAACATAGCACATTTTATTAATAAATTAAATAACTGCATTTCAATGTGCGAATTGAAAGCAAAGAGAAGACATTAAAATATTTTAGTTAATTTCTTTAATGCGTTTAAATATAAAAAAAAAACTCCCCTTCAACAGAAGCTCTTTGCCAGCTTTAAAGTCATTTGAGTTGTTCACCTGAATCGGTTCCACTTCATAATAATCGATGGCCTGCGGTCGAATCTATAATTGATGTCCGGTCAACAGTCTGATGATGATGATGCTGCCGATGTGTGAGAAAAGCCGGGGGCCAGTAATTATTAAATTCTGGCCACAAAATCCGAAATGCCTGTAATCGAAATTTGAGCAGATCCCATTTATTTCCAATTAGAAGGCACTAACATAGTTGTTTTTAAATTTTTTTGTCCATAGACGGTGGCTCTGAAAATGAACCTGGACACCCGCACACCGACGTCCCTGTGGAAGGACAAGGCCGTCGTGGAGATGAACATCGCCGTGCTTCACTCTTACCAAAGTCGGAATGTCACCATTGTGGATCACCACACCGCCAGCGAGAGCTTTATGAAGCATTTCGAGAACGAGTCCAAGCTGAGGTGAGTCCAAGTCCTGATCGGTGATTATGCCCATATATCCGTATCCTTCATATCCATTTCCGTTTCCTGTGGGCGCTATTTGCACTCCCGTCTGTTTATGGCCCAGTTGAGTTTGCATTTATGACATATCCCAGCCGCATGTTTATGGCTTAACGTGTTTTATTTGACTTGGCCCAAAGAGCAAACACACACAGAGAACACTCTGCCGCGGAGCGGAGCAGCAACTCTTTGCAGGTGCAAAAATAAATTTATTGTTTCCAATTTGCTGTCGCCAGCGTTTATGTAAAGTGCACGCGAGACACATAAATGCCGCACAATATGTCAAACTTTTGCCAGCTCTGGAGGGGAGGAGCCGGTGGCCTCCGAAGGTTGTCAAGGAGCCAGAGGCTTTGGCTTAACACAAAAATTAATATATCATTTTTTGTATATTTATTTTTATGGGTTGGTTAAAGAGTTTGCTCAGCGAGATTTATCATAACAAATGCAGGTTGTTTGTAAATATTTAATAACACAAATATTTTTGTTTCACTTTTGTTAAATACTTCTTTCTTACAAATTTAATTTAATGGCAAGCCTAAAAAAATGTTTTTTATATTTGTGATAACCTTTACATATTCTTTAAGTATTATTTTATGATTTTTCAAATAGAATTTCATTATTAATTGTTTATTAAAATTTGTGTTTAGTTTTTTAATTTATTTTTATATTTAATACCCAATTATAGCTCTTACCTTAACGCAATTTTATTTTACTTTCATCTCTGCCTTAAATTCCTTAATATTTGGGCATTTAAAAATCCTTCAACCTTTACCTTCTGGGGCAAAACACTAAATCAAGAGCCTAAGCCACGTGTCTATTTTTATGGCAACAGCCGGCGGGGGCAGCGGCCACAATTAAGTCACTTAACGTTAATCTCCCATTTGGGCCACTAAAAATACCTTTGGCCATATTTCAAATGGCAGCCATTTGCATTTACTGAATGCCAACACACACCGCCCCCATCCGAATGGGGCCAAAGGATTCCGCCCACTCGTCAATTACAAACAATTACTTACCCGAAAGGACTCTCTGTTTTTTGTTCTCTCTGCGCAGGAACGGCTGTCCCGCTGATTGGATTTGGATCGTGCCGCCGCTGTCGGGCTCCATCACGCCGGTGTTTCACCAGGAGATGGCGCTGTACTACCTGAAGCCCTCGTTCGAATACCAGGATCCCGCCTGGCGCACCCACGTCTGGAAGAAGGGGCGCGGCGAGAGCAAGGGCAAGAAGCCAAGACGTAAATTCAATTTCAAACAAATCGCTAGGTAAGTACTTACAGCGCCGCTTACTGTTAACGTGGCGTGGCGAGGTGACCTTTGCTTCCGGCTCCTGATGATGTTGCTCCTGTATATCCTTACTCCTATCCCTGCCTCACGTATGCTTTGGCGTCCCTGCACTCCCCCGCGTAATTGTCTACGGGCGTGGGGGTGTCCTCCTGTTGGCTCGTTGTGCGAGCGTGTCACATGACGGCATCAGCAGGGATTAGCTTTTAAGTAGATTACATGGATTGTGGTTTATGGCCACGGGGTTGGCTCCTGCTCCTCGTTCGTTGGTTCCCAGTGTTATCAAGTCGCTTGGAAAATTTGGAACATTGCATCGTGTTTTTGTGGTCCTCGTTATTGTTATTTTAAATGTTATTCGCCGGGGATAAGGCTGCTGTTCCTGCACCTTCGTTTTTCTAGCCGGTATCTCCTGTGGGGAGATGGGTTTATGGGTTTAGAGCATATGTGTGCCGCTGAGGTTGATTGTTATGCAAATTTGACGGCTTTATTTTATTCGAGGTAAAATTTAAGACATTTAAAACTTAGTTTCGCCCCTGAAACAGGTGAAGGTAAATTGTGTCTAGCCATGCCTCTACAGCCATTAAATATGTAAATTCAAAGCGGGCTAAATTGAGAAATATTGGGTTGTATACATTTATCAGGCTTGGTTCTTGGAGGAAAGTTTTATTTTAATTTCAAAATGGGTAAATCGAGAATTAAAAAAGATTTATTTAGATTATTTATTTATTTATTTAGAACTATTAGAGCTTTAGCTTTGAGAATTAGTGTTGTTTGAAAAGTTATCAGTAGAATTTTAGTTTAATATTTTAATTGCTTTATTTCACCGCTTTAACTCTCAATTTATATCAAGCTTTCCATTTAATTAACTTCGTTTTTTTAGTCACATAAAATATGTAGATTCTGAGCGATCGAAATGAAAAATAATTGCAAAATAAAGTGCATATTCTATATTTTATTAAATAATAGTAGTCAAGCAAATGAAGCAAAAAAAAAAACAAAACCCATAAGCTTATGCAAATCTGTGGCCAGCTGCCTTTTATCCTTACACCTTTTTTTCGGGCACCCATCAATTAATCGAACAAACAGTTGCGGTTGCGGGTCCTATGACAAATAAAATCAATTACACAATTATGGAGGAGAGGAAAACCCAGAGAAAAACAAGGAAAAACCCGGAAAAAATACAACAAAAACATTCGTAACAACCACCTGAAAATTGCTGTTAAATGAGCCGTTCAGGGTAATGATGATGATGATTATTTAACGACCGCACTTTAAATCGTTACATATTAATGCCGTTGTCCACGCGTCCATATTTCCAGCTGAGCTAATTAATTTTAATTTACTGCAATCAGTCCTTTCCGCGAATAACTGCCAAATGGCCAGGCCGAAATTCATTAAAAAGTTATCAATTAAAAGTGTTGCGAATGGCACAAGTTTCCATTAAATCGAGTCGAGTCCCTTCGAGTGCGAAAGTTTTTATCAATATGCTTAAATGGTGGGAATGCCACTGAAAAATCACACATATGCACGAGTATTTACGCATTTATATGGATATATACGGGCTGTGCTGGATATATATCCCGCTGGAGACTGACAGCCTGCCGACATAATTAAGTTTAATTGTTTCAGCACGCGCCGCGCCTCTTAGCGCTGATGAGATGAAATGGAATTAAATCAGCGCTGACATCGACAACTTTATGAAAATGAAATTATATTCATGTTCTCGCACAAAAGTGTGCAGCGTAATGCGTGTAAAGTTCGAGGGGGGAGGGGAAGGAGGAGGAGGTGGTCCCGCTCCTGCCAAGTGGAGAGGAGTGCCAGACATATTGAATTACATTTAAACTGCCTATAAGCATCCATTTGGCCCCTTATCCCAAAAAATAGTGCCCCGTCAGGAGCAGGCGAAGGCGGCGGAGAAGAGGAACAATGGCTTCGCAAATAAAAATAATAAATACGAATGAATGTTCAGGGTGGAGACTCGACCAGACGAATACTCTAGGTTGTATATGATAATGATAGAAATGATCAATATTTGACTAATTAAAAATTTTTCAAAATCATCTAAAAGTTCAATAAGAAATTAATATTTAAAAACAAATAACAGGCTGGCTTTTTAGTCATATATTTGCAATATATCAGAATATTTACAAATCAAAAAATGCTTCTGAATTATCCAAGTTCCACTGCCTCCAATATTTCCTTTAAAATCCAACAAGAAAGGGTATGAAAATCACACAAGAAAGACGAAGTGTTTAAGGAAAAGGAACCACACCAGCGATGTCTGGCGGTGAAGCAGGAGCAGCAGAAGGCTTTTCTCCACTCACATGCTCGCGGGAGGAAAACCTACTTACCCCCTTCTTTGTTTTCCCAATGCCTTTGCACTATGCATAAAATTTTATGCGATTTCGCTTTAAATGGCAAAGACGCGCCAAAGGGTGCAATGCCAGTCGGCAGCCTTTGTGCAATAAAATGCTTATGCTTATGCGACATACCCCCGTTTGATTATTGACTAACCATGTGCGAGGGTCCTTACAACAATAATCAATGTATGCTCCAAGTCGTAGACAATTTTCCAATTACATGTCGTGTCAATCAAAGTGGCTATATCAGCCGGCGACCGTTATGTTCCATGTTCTATGTGCTATGGGTTGTTATGGCCTTACCCCCAACATGAAGGCTTATGAGTCTAATGATGATGATGACGGCCTGGCTGCGGCTGACGCAGCTTTAAGTGGGTTCAGTCTTTGGCTTAAATCTCTGACCAAAACACTCTTGAATCTGTATTGTTTCAGGGCTGTGAAATTTACATCGAAGCTATTCGGACGGGCCTTGTCGAAGCGCATCAAGGCCACTGTGTTGTATGCCACCGAAACGGGTAAATCGGAGCAATATGCCAAGCAATTATGTGAGCTGCTGGGACATGCATTCAATGCACAGGTGAGTTTGATCGAGGACTACCAGAAACAAATATCTTTATATCAAGAAATATATACTATAGAAAAATCTACTCACATACCAGAAAGAATATCTTTTTCCATAGGTTTCCCCATAGACTAAGGCACCTAACCTTAACTCCCAATAACTTAAGCTTAATTTAAAGTACCCTGTAAACCCACACCAATGGCTAGTTTCCCTATTCTTTTACAAATTTACAAATAAAGCCCCCGAAATGAGCTCGGGACCCAGCATATTTCATACGGCCAAATGACAGGCCTAATTTGACATTATAAAGCGTTCTAACCTACTTCTAAAATTAGTCTCATTTCGGGTTCCCTGCCCCCTACTTAACCTGCGACCTTAGGCCAATGTGCAAAGGCCAGCTTGGCCACATGAGACAAATTAGCATAAAACCGAAATTTACTTTTACACTTTTTGTGGCTGGCACCAGCTTGTGGGTAGTGTCCAGTTTTCTCTGATCCGGAGGAGCAGCTACTCCTCGTGTCATGTGTGTGTAAAAAGGCTGGCAAAATAAGATAAGCTGCAAACACCTGCGACCAACTACATACAACACAGGATACTAGACCGAGGAGCCCGGGGCTCATTAGGCCAGCTTTCGGGTATTGAGATTGGTGGGATGCGTGAGCCAGGATATAATGACCACATAAGTGTTTGTCCTAGCAGAAAAAAGAAAGGAAAGAAAGGAAGGAAGATGGGAAAAAGTACATAATGCGCAATGCTAAGGCGGTAAATTGTTTATTCATTTAGATATATTGCATGTCCGACTACGATATATCCTCCATTGAGCACGAGGCCTTGTTAATTGTTGTGGCCTCCACCTTTGGCAACGGCGATCCCCCCGAAAATGGCGAGGTAAGTTCAAGTCTCCCCCAGATCATATCAAGCTAATTAATGGATTAGGCCACGAGAGAGAGTGCCGCCTCCTAATGACCTTTAACTTTTCGTTCCCGTTCTCGTTTCGTTCGTTCGCGCAGCTCTTCTCCCAGGAATTGTATGCGATGCGTGTCCAGGAGCAAGCGGGCGAGCATGGATTGCAGGACTCCAGGTGAGTCAATAAATACAGTTTTGCCTTGGTCCTGTTGGGTCCTTGCATAAATTTCGAATAAATCAATTTTTTTTGTGTTGCAACCGTGGCGAGGAGCGACCAGGAGCCGCAGCTAAATTGCTTTTTAAGCAAGTTTTCTTTCATTTTGAATTTCAAGCTTATGCAAATGGTCCTGGCGCTGTCCTGCGGTGGCCATCTTTGTGTATCAATTTTTATTGCATTCCTTGTGGGGCACACGCAGCCACATTTTAATCCCTTGTGGGGGAGCACACAAGTTGGATTAATTAATTATTTTTTATTAAGAGAGACGGTCCTGCAAAGGAGGATGCCATGAAAATGTATCGAGGAAAAGAAATATTTAAAAATCAGGGAGGGAAATGTTGTATTTCTTTAAATTTAGGTGGATATAGGTTTACATTTTGTCTAAGAATTTGTTTATTTACAAAAGGTTTTAATAATATTAAATTATATGTAATTAAATTCCTCAAGAGGGTAGTTAAGTATATGCTTTCAAATATTAAGGGGTTCTTATCCAAATTTCTGTAAAGCAATTACTTTATGTAATTCCCCTAGAGTTTTACAGGAAAATTCATTTAAAAAAAATTCAAAATTATATTAATCTCGGACTACTTAATCCATGTAAAAGTAGGAGATGCCCTGTGTCTCTCCTTATTCGATTTCTGGGTATTCTTGTCTCGACTCACATTATTGCTGACACATATTTGGCATTTTTGTATTATTAATTGGCCGTCGTCGTACATATTCTGCTGGCGTATGCGTGTCAGGAGCTTTAAAATTACAAACGCACACACGCACTCACACATCCTTGTTGTGCCCAATGGAACACATGCCCGCACACAAAGGATAAAGACACGACGCACTTAAGTGCGTGCCGCTTGAGAGAGCTGACAAATCCGCGCAATTTCCTCTTTCCTCTGCCCTGTTAAAAAAAAAACAATAACAATAATTTTGTTATTTCGATATTTTCCCTCACGTATGTCTGTGGAGGGTTTTTATGATGTTAGGGGGATTTCCGCTTGACAACTTTGACAACTTGGGGCACACTCGCACACACACACACGAGCTAAATTTATACCCGAACAAGCTGTGAGTTGCGAGCTGCCTGTTGAGAATGAAATTGAAAATTCATATGGCGAGTCCTCGAGGAGCTACCCTCCTCTTCCAGCGGATGGAAGCCAATTCAATAACATATTACAGGAGTCAGGAGGCCTTAAAAAATGTCCTGCGGCCGCTTTGCCGTTAAGGGAGATACTTTAATTGAAAAATAATGGCCGGGAATCTCTGATCTGACATAATTGTGCGTGCTGTTTACTGAATGTTTATTAATTTGTATTTATTATAATCATTAGGCAGGATGTGGAGTAGGTGGCTCTCCTCCTGGGAGCTTTCACTCTTTTTGTCTGCTGTTAAAACCAATTAATTTGATTTATTATTTCTTTTATACAAACCCATTGTGTGTATACATATCTGTGTTTTGTTGTTAAAGGAGCTCGAGTTTATTTAGGCGGAAGCTTTTCGCAGAAATCGAGCCAAAATCTGCGTTAATTGGATGCCTCATGCCATTCGGTTTATGATTAATTGTTTAATAAAATATTCTGTGTATCTCTGATAGATTTTAAGGCATATTTGGGTGTCAATTTAATTAGAAGTTTTGTAGAACAGTCCCTTAAATAATTTACAAAATACATAAAATAGCTGCTAAGGGAATGTGACATTGAAGATGGTTTCTAGGGGATA
>JAEIIL010019010.1:0-27277 GCA_018905715.1 Drosophila lini
ATATCATTAATTAAATAGAAGTTTAAGGTTTTTTAGGTTGATTTTTCGTAAGAAATTAGTTTAGATTTTATTTTACTTTAAGATTTTACGAAAAACTTTAAAATATACAGTTGAGATGTGTTAAATTTTTTAAAGTTTCCATTTCCCTTAGCCAATTTATACTGTGGTGGCTGTCAGTGATTTGGTGGCATTTCAGCTTCGGTTTGTTTGCACTCTAGCATTTGTATTGCATTTTATTTACGATTTCGCGCTGTCCTGGTTGTTGCTGTTGTTCGGGCATTTCCCTGACGCGATATGCACTTCCTGGTCTGATACCTCAACTTTGTATTTCCGCCATTTCTTTGGCCTTTTCTCCAGGAGCCGGAGCCGGAGCGAGAGCAGGATCAGGAGCAGGAGCAAGTGTGGCAGGAGCCAAAGCCATGGCCGTATCTGCAGCTGAAGCGCTGCGATTTCTATTTTAGCGCTGCCAGCGCTGCGCTCGAGGCCAATAAATATTTTTTTGGTGCACGCGACTTTCCTTTCGGTTTTTCTTTTTCCTTTTTTATACCCGTTACTCCATCAGGCAAAGGTATATGGAATATTTTCACTGCATATGATAAATGTTCAATAAAATTGTTTTTATAACTAAAAGAGTTAGTATCTAACTTAAATTTCACTTCAAATTAAATGGAAAATTACTATTTTACAAATTTTTCTTTTTTAAGGATGGCATATACAGAGTATTCCCACGTCTTTACCATAATTAATGCCAAGCTTTTTGCTTTCCGTGGCTCAAGATGTTTCTGTTTCTGTTTTGGGTTTGGGGCTCGTCCTTCGTGTCCTGCTACCATTGTCTGCCACACCATTTAATGTGTTTACTTGATAATCGAAATCATGGCAGTTTGTTGGTTTTATTTGTTGCATTAACACATTGCAATCGCAGACACATGGGAAGCCAAGGAATGTCCTCTATTTGAATTTAAGTTTGGATCAAGGGTTTTACAGAAATTTACTTTCTTTAGTTTCCTTAGCGACTTATAGTCCCGAGATTGCTGCATTTTTCCACATTAAGACGCATGAAAGTTGCGCAGAATTATTAGTAAAGTTCATTTCAGCTCGTCAAGCGATGGAGTTGCCTTTAATTAATTTTCCTGCTCGTTGCCCGGAGATTGAAGACAAAGAGCCGAAAACTTTTACAATTTTACACACGCACCTAGACCTAGCAGCCGAGATGTGATGTGAGGCGATAAACTTGCCGGGACCGAGTTGGGTTCAACTATTAATTACGTAACGGAAATGCAAATATTTCAGGCAATTTGTGCCCGCAACAAAACATAGCTACGTGCAACACTTTCGGCATTTGCCAGCAGATAATTAGCAAAAAGTTACAGCTAGAATAAAGTTACAGCCAACTGTCTGAGGACACCCCATTGCCGGCGTGACTGTAGTTGTGTCCTCGGAAGGATACACCTGCACCTGCTGACGAGGTGTTGCCAGCCAGCATTTTGCATATGTCTTCCCTCCATTTCTGGTAACTGAGCAGCGGAAATTGCTGTCGGCACAACTTACCTTTTTTCACCCCCGAAAGTTTGTGCAGCGGCAAGGAAACCGATTTATAATTTAGCTAATTTGATGCTAGGTATTTGTCAGTTCGTTTTTGTGTTGTCGGTGGGGCCAGGGGATCCTCCATCTGTGTCCTCGCTCTCTTCCCCGATCCAAGGACGCCTTAACTTTTATCATCCGGCAAATATTTTGCTTGCACTTTTATTGTTTGCCAAAGTTGGCCAAAGTACAAATGAATGGGGTAGACAAACTATTGAGCATTGTTTTACTTTGGTTCGAAAAAATGTTTGCTTGTTGCATTCGGAAGAGGGGATGCATTTATGCGTTGTTTACTTTTTTGTTGCAACGATTTCGTAATGAGAAAAGTTTTTGGCATTGTGAAAATCCCTCTGTCTGCGGGGTTGTTTTTGCAATTCTACGTTTTATGGTATGCTGGATATATTTTTTTGGTATGACTTTGCATATGTGAAGAGCCTAGGTTAACTTTAATTTATGCAACAGTTTTTTTATTGTCAAACATATAACTACCCAAAATAGACAAATAGTCCTCTTTCTATTTTAATTAAGTTATTTAGCACTTCACATATATTTTAATACCTTCAAAGACAATCAAAAATGGTTCGTTTTCCAGGACTTTCTGAGAGTCTCTGTCAAGCCAAATGCTATGCCAACACGAACAGGCTGGGCAGGGCCATAAAACTCTTGTAGCAATCCCAAGGGCCCACTCTCGGACAACCCCAAATATGTCATTACGCATACGCACTGTGGGCGGCAATTGGGGGCTGAGTTAAGCAAATGCGAAAAAGTCGAGTGCCCGGGGGGGACTGAGATCGCTCGAAAAGCTCACTGCGGCAGTGCAAAAATTAATTTTCAGCCAACGGCCATGCAGCCAAAAAATAAAAAAAATCTACAGAAGCCGGCAACGCCTAATGTTAAGCGGGAAGTTTCCTATGGGTTTTTGGGGCGGGGGTCTGGGTAGGTTTTTGGGTAGTAATGTCGGTTCTGCCGACAGTTACAAGTGCTAGCTGCGACTTGCCAAAACAGCCATGGCCAGCGAGCCGAACAAGCCGCATTAATTAGTGGCCAAGGACATGGACACGGGCACGCGCATGGACGGAATCCTGGCTGCGGGCTCGGGCTCGGTCTCGGGCTCTCAGCTCTCGCATTTTACATTAACAATTTTTTAGAGCTGGAGTCCAACCCTGCTGGCTCGTGACAAATTGGACGTGCTCTCCCGAGTGTCCAAAGTGGCGAAGTTATTACTGTACTCCAGTCGACGGAGTCCCCGCTGCCAGCCCCTGGCGCCTGCAACTTGACGCATTTGTTTAGCGTTATTGCCACCCGGCAAAGTCCTGCGGCTGATATGCATTGAGTGCATTAGTTGCATATATCACTGGGAAAAATTTGATGCCTTTAAGGGATTGTTGAATTGTATTTAAACGAATTTATGAGAACCTTAGAGTACAAATTTTTATATATTTTTTAAATTATTATATAAAAAAATGTATGTTATTTAGAAACCTTTTCAAGGTCTTGAGTAATAGTTTAAATACACAGAAAAATATAATTATCAAAGGAAACCTAACAGGAAGACTTTATAGAAAATTCTTAAAGATTATGCTACTTTAATCATTTATTTTCTCAGTGCAGGATGAAGGGTTCACTTTCAGATAGTGTATGCAAGTGGGTGTGGGAATGCTTTGTATTTTGCGGCGACACTAAAAGCTATTTGTAAATTTCGCGGCTGCAATTATGTTTGCTGTGTTCTGCTGCCATCTCCTTCCCACCTCGTGTCCACTTTGGGCGCACTTAACACATATCTCTCCCACTGTCCCTGTGTCCTGTTCCCCCGCTTCCATGCACCCCCCAGCACTTTTTTCTAGCCATGTGGCTTTGCTGGTTATTATTAGTTTGCTGCGGTTTTTTTGAATGTGGCCGCTTTCTGTCTTGCTGACCACATCGTGTATATGTGGATGTAAACATGTAAATATTTACACCATGACCATAACACTTGGCTCTCTACCCTGAATTTTTAAAGTTTTCCCTTGAATTTTGTCTGGCTGAAATTTTGGCACACTTTTCGTGACCAACGAGTCCTTTTTGTTTCGTATTATTGGCACGTTCTTTCCTGAAATAGTTGTTCGAGATTTTCACGCAGTTATTTTTCATATTTCCGCTCTTTTATTAGTTTAGTACATATTTACTCGATTTAATATTTAAAATGCCATTTTTTCTAGAGAATAAGCATTCAAATTAATTTGTACATTTCGGCTGTTGAGAAATGACAATTTAAACCATATTTTGGCACAATTAAAACTTAAATTGAAACGTTGATACAATTTTAACATTAATTAAAAATGTTTTCGGGTTAGAAAAAAATTAGTTTTATAAATTAGAGTGTGAAAAATATTTAAGAATAATAATTAAAATTCGATAAACCAAAATAATTCATATTTTTCATAGGGTTTTCTCTATCTACATATTTTGTAGTTATATATATTTAATAAATTTATTATATTAATTCCTATACATCCAATCGGTCTAGGAAGAAGTTTCCACGAGTCACCTCAGAGAGAACATTTGTGTACTCCATATATTAACGCACTGACCAAGTACAAGATGGTGAGAAACATTAAAGAGAATCGACCAATAATTTGCCATTGTCTGCTGGAGCAGCTGCTGCGGAAAAGTTTACCTGAAATATGCCAGCAAATTATGTTCACACTTCAACAAGGGCTGAACATCGACGGCTGCCCATATCGGCAGAGTCCTGGCTCCCACTACGCCGCTCGTCCTTTCCGAGGGCTCCACAAATCATTCAGTGGCATGAATTATTGCCGGCGAGCTTAGAACGTGCTCGCAGCGTTAAAGTGTCATTACGGGGCTTAATGAGTCGGCCAACTGCAGAAAAAACCCAGACAGTAACAGATACACACAAGGCTGGTATAAAAAGGCCAAAGGATGTGCAGGAACATCCATACGAGCAGAAGGAGCGGAAAATGGCGGGATAGTAAAAAATGTGTGGCATGCAAACAGGCGCAAGCTACATTGTTCATTGTCTGCGTCTAATTTATGTAGCTGTTGGTCAGCCAACGCCAATAAATAATAGTTCTTTCCAGGGTCAGTTTCTCGGAGAGGATGTCGATGGGTCTATCAGTGCTATATACTCCTGGGAGAATAAATCTAAGACTATTTTCAACCCAAATTTACCAATTAATTTTATAAGTAACTATGTCAGCCTCTCAAATAGGGTTTCGATCAGTGCTATCAGATCTTAAAATTCACATTTTAATTTTATTAATATATTTGTGTCCATCTTTAAAATAAATCTTAGTTTTTTTTTAGTAGATACTTGCATGCGGAGTATACCCTTTCTATTCCTCAGTTTCTGTTAAAAGCATGCAGGTGTTCAGTCTCCTGAGGATTCCCTGCTCATTCCCCCTGCTGATTAGCCGCATCTTGATGGAGGAAGGCGAACCTATTAACACTGATACGTCACGCTGCCTGTGGCTAAGTGCGATTCTAAGCACCTTGAGTCTCCGGGGTGCTCCTGCACCACCACCTCCAGCTCCGACTTTCCAGCTCCCCATAAATTGTGGCTCCCAAAATGCATAAACCAAGCATGTCGCGCAATCATTTTCAGCTGCCACGTGCCCCGGCATACATTTCGGGCATTTTATGGGCAGGATGCAGTTGGCCTCCTGCAGCTGCCGCTTGCGGGCTACTTGGCCAAAATGGAGCGAACAAATGGCCAACGGCGGATGCGAGGGGCTCGAGAAATTTTAAAGCTGATTACTCAATAACTTTACTTGGGAGTGCATAAAATGCGGGCATATCCTTGGAGTGCATAACTCGAAAGGAGCCGGAGCAGTGCTTTCAGCTGCCTTGCAAGTCGTTTTATGTGCACTTAAATTGTGTTTGTTATTAAAGCCGATGAGGTGGCGACCCTGCTCCTGCATCCTGTCCTGTTCCTGCACCTGCTTCTGAATCCGACGCTGCTGCTGTTGTTTTCACTCGGACCAAATGCAATTTATGCTCAAATTGAGTTGCGTCCGTGTGCGTTGAAGTGTTTTTGCAGGTAAAACGCAACCAACGCAGCGAATGCCGGCGTGGCAAGCTTTTTCACGTAATTTGCGACACTTAAGTGAATAATTTATGCTTGCCAGTTGCAACATAATTGAGTTGCAGCTGCCACTGCGTTCTGTCTCAATCTTAGACTTTGAGGTCAGAAGAGGGCAAGAATGTCTGCGAAACAGACACCTCCTTAGCACTGAATGCCTCAAGAAATTTGCAGAATTCTTTAAATTAAGTGGTTTCCAAAGCACTTCCCCAAGATTAAATGCAGTTCGAGTGGACAAATTCCTCGGAAGGATACTTGTGCCTATCATTTTAATTCAAGCAGAACTTGGCAAGTGAAATAATTGCCTGGTTGGAATATAAATAAATAATTCCTTCTCAGAAAACGAACGGAAAAACTAAAATACTTCATGTTGCTAAAAATAAATCTATCAATCAACCGGAATCAAGCAAAGTTAATAAATATTTGCAAACAACTGGAGGTTATTTATTTATTTATTTAATTTTCGACTCAATTTCCATTTATTTTTTCATCATCCCGGGTTTATTCAATTTGGAAATTAGGAATACAATTTTGCCCTCTCGACCTGTCAAAGTCACTCCAACTGGACTCAAAATGGCAGATTTCAAAATAATAAAACGGAACACAAATCAGTCGAGTTCTGGGAGGATTTCAAACGTTGAAACAAAAAGCCAGGCTTCTCTTATAATGTTCTTATTTTATTATTTAAATGTGCAGTAAATTCAATTAGGCCGCAGTTAAAAAAGCGGCAATACATGCACATTGCTGAAATTCAATTACAACCGCTAATGCCACTTGTATTGCCAGGAGCTGCGACCACAGACTGTTCAGCTCTAAATACCTGTAATCCGGCAAATTTAATTTGATAAAAGTTGAACTTCAATAAGCGCCAAAGTTGCCATGGTCGTCGGCCATTATAATTGTGGCTGTTGGGTGTGTGTGTGTTGACCACTTTTTGTTAAGCGGCCACCGCAGTGCGGACCACAAACAAATATGATCAGACATCCGACGAGTGACTGTGATAAGCAACAAGAAAAAAACAAAACAAAAAACAAAACAAGGAAAATAAAAAACAAAAGCCCCACACGGCAAGTGGCAACACGGCGGATGAATATGGCTTATGCAAGCAAACACGCCCTCAGAGTCGCACGCCTGCCCCACATTGACACATGCGAATATTAAATTAAAAAAAAAAAAACATTAACATTCAAAAGCTGCATACTTTTCCGCGATGAAAAAATTCCTCATCAGCTGAACTGGGAACAAAAAGCAAACGCCAACTGCAATAAATATGCTGCCTATTTCAACTCCATTTTGAAAAACTCCATTTAAATAGGCAGAACTAGGGATGTTTTACAAATAATAAAAAACAACGTATTCTCAATTTCATTGGGAACCATTAATGCAAAACAATATTAACTCAATGTGAAAATTAACTTAATGCTATAAACAAAAACTGAAACCCAATTGAATGCAATTTTTATTAGATAGTTAATAAAAGTTAGTTAATAAAATAAAATCAAACAAAGGTGTCCAAAGAAATCCTTTTAAATTTCAAAAACTAGTTGCAAATTCAAGAATTTATTTGGTTAAACTTCCAACTACAAACTAGTTTAACAAAATCTCTTAGGCTTTTCAATTAAATCCTTAGTTTTCATCACGTTTTCATTAAAAACAAATTGAAAAAAATATTTAATCAAACGCCCGGATCCGGAGAAGTAGAGAGAGGAATGTGTAAAGCGAGAAATCGCATTCTCTAACAATTTTGTGCAACGGAAAAAATTCTAATTTATTGAGTTAACGCCCATTTTTACACCCCGTGCACATGAACAGGATTCAGGCTCTAACCCCCTTGGAAAATCCCCTACGAAAACCCCGCTCTTGGTCACGCCCGGCCGCATGCCACAGCCATGACCATAACACAGTCTAATTCTGCAGAAAAAAAAATTTATATATAGGAAAAATTTAACGAAAAATTGCCCAACTCGCCGACGAAATGAAATTTTCACGTTACTGATGAGAGCACGCATCCCCAGCGAGCACACGGCACCCTAACCCCTTTTCGATCTACCACACAAACATTTTGGCGTGTTCCGGCAAAGCACCGCTCCACCCCCTAAAAAAAAAAAACGAATTAAAAACTTGCAAAAATTTTAATGGAATTTTTTTTTTTTTTTACCATTCTTTCTACACGCTCACGCTTTGGTCCCTGGTGTCATCCTGCCTGCCGTTGTTGGCGGTGGCATTGCGGAAATTGTTGTCCCCTTTGATTGTCAAGCGACGGCTTACACACATAAATGTCACATCAGCATATAGCCAAAGGGGTGTGTGGGTGGTGGGTGCAAGGTGGAAGTCGGTGGAAGAGTGGGACCCGATGGTTTAGCCGGGTGTTAGCCCGCAAAAAAAATAAATGTGCAAAAAGAGCGACAGGTTTAGTGAAACGCTATCTTGGCCAACATTCAACTAAAGCTTTAAGCGGATCTACCCCAATGGAGTTTATCTATTTAAAAATTCAGCTTATTGCTGAAACTTTAAACGAAAAAAGGTTGATGTCTTTAGAATTTTGGATAGGCAAACGTTATTGGGAATCGATGTGTTCTTAGTCACCTCATCGACTGGTGTTTTGCGTCTGGTGTTCTTAAATTAGTATTTAAAGTAAGACTCAAAAGTATTGGTTGTATAATTCTGACAAATATTACCAGTTTCCTGAAATTTTAACACATATTAAATATATGTATAAAAAATGTAAGCATAATTTTATTTCCTCCTGTAAAATCAAACTTAGACCACATATGTTTTTGTCAGGATACAACTTAATATTCACAATATTTTAAATTAAACAAATATCATCTTGAGCTTATCATAACCACAACATTTGTACAGCTTATTTACACAATTTAAGATCATCCAAGTCCTTGTAATTGAGACAGCTAAAGCTATAGAACCACGCAGATGCCGTGCATCTACAGCTGGTTGGGGGCATAGAAGCCGTTCCACACAGTATCGATTTTCTTCAGTTCCGGCAACGTAATATACTTGAAAGGCTCTGTTATATTCAGGCACTTGAAATCGTTCTCATCCTCGAGGGGAGCGAACTTTAGATCCTTGATGCTCTCGCAATTGGGATCGCCGTTGGCGGCGAAACTCGTCCACACATCGATCATGCCGCTGATGACTTTGTATTCTGGGGAATCCGGAGCGGATTGGTGCGACAACATGCTGTGGTAGAGGTAGCCCAGGTCGTCCCCGTGACACACTCCGCGCATCTCGTGGCCACACAGCACAATCCTGATGGGGTTGCACAGCTTGGAGTCGTGGTCGAAGCGGTAGAGGTATGTGGGCGCACTGGACTGTCGCACTCGCGCTAAGGCCGCCCGGTAAATGGGATGCCAGAACTCGCGATAGGAGCACAGGTCGAGGAACTTCATCATGTTGGCCTGGTTGCAGGGTTCGTCGCCGAAGTACGCCTTCTTCAGCTGAAGGCCATAGTTCTCGCGCAGCTTGTTGTCCAAATTGGCACTCAGGTCCTTGGGTAACAGATTTTTGCAGTTGCCCACCTCATCCAGGGTGGCAGGACGCCTCGAGACCTCTGGTAGGAAATTGAAACAATTAATTTATTTATTATTTTAATTAGTGAAAGTCGCAGGCAGTCAACTCACCAGGATAGAACAGCAATCCCTCGAAACTGGTGCCCCCGAACATCATGGGCACCCGGTTGCTCCAAGGATTCTGTATTAACTCGTGGGCTGGCCTGTCGATCACCGTGTGATCCGTTCTATATGCCTCCACAACGGGTCCAAAGGCGAAGAGCACTCGGTGGTGCTTCTCATCTTTGCTCAGTATGGTGGAAGACGCCTTGACAATTTCACCGCCATCTGCCGTCTTCAGAAACTCAAAGATTGACCTGTCCTTGTTGTCGCCAGTGTAGCCCAGCTTCTGGGCCAGACGATAGGCCCAATTTTTACGGGGTGGCTGGGTCCAGGGGCACAACACGCTGCCCGACATCACGATCGCCTTGTGGATGAGTCCTTCAGTCTGCTGATTCAGAGATAAGAAGTGGGTAGAAGCACCGCCTGCACTCTCGCCGAATAGTGTCACATTCTTGGGATCTCCACCGAAAGCCTCTATGTTCTGCTGCACCCATCGCAAGCCCATGATTTGATCCTTGAGCCCCGCATTGCCCGGCACATCCAGCTGAGGATCGTCCAGACTCAGGAAGCCCAGAGCTCCGAGTCGATAGGCCACGGTGACTAAGACCACATCTTTGGACATGAAGAAGTCCGGACTGTACATGTCCCGAGAGGCTTCGCCTACTTGGAATCCTCCACCGTAGATCCAAACCATCACAGGGCGCAGTTTGTTGGGTTGCAACTGAAAGAAACAGTTTTCTTTTAATTTCTGTATTGCAAAATCTAGGTAGGCTTAAACTCACGTCTTTCGCGTACACATTCAGGTACAGGCAATCCTCCGAGCCTGCAAACTTTTTGAAGAACATGTGTGTCTGCAATGGCTTCTCCGCCGCCGAGGTGCAGTCCAACTCTTGTTCCCATGGCTCTGCTGGTGCCGGAGCCTTAAATCGGAGCTCACCCACCGGCGGCTTGGCAAATGGGATCTTTTCGAAGCTGTAGTAACTTCCTCCCCATATCGTGTTCCTCTTCTCTCCGCGCACTGGGCCCAGCTTTGTCTTAACCACGGAGTATATAGCTGTGGCCAGCTTCCGCTGTTCATACTTAAATTTAAGGACCCTGGAAAGAGCAAAGGTTAGTTAAAAACTTTTAGATAGTATTACTTGAACGAAGCTTGATATCAACTAACAAATTTGTTTTTTAAAACTTAATTTTACGACTACTTAAGTCCAACTACTTTAATAGATGGAATAGGGTGAAGTCCTACTGATTGTTAAATATATTTTCAAAGTTCAACTACAAAGTTTAAAAACCCTATTATCACAGGCTATGAAATAAACACGTTACGGTTCAAACTTTAGGTTCATATTCGATCGTAAAGGAAACACTTACGCGGTAGCTAACCTTTGGAAAAAGCCATAAGACCCCTTGCCGGCTGTTAATAATTTAACTCATTCTCAAAATGCTTGTATAAAAATGAGGGACGGGAAACTGCCGGCAAATTGCTTTCAATGTCGCTGGAGGGGTCTATTGTTTTGAAAGTCTTACGAATTGCCATCGGCTTTTGACCAACCTCAACGCGCCGCGTTTAATATGCATGGCAAGTTTTCTATTTTTTTTTCTATAACTCCCCGTTGTTTATGTCTGAGACTTATTGTCGCTGATTTTTATGGGTAATTTGTGGGTGGGCGTGGGGCGTGTTAATGAACTTAATGGCCTATTTTTATTCGCTCACACTGCGCACCTTCGATTCAGGCGCGAATTTGATATTTAGCTAGCATTCTGCAAATGCACTGACACAGTTTGATTCAACATCATTGCACACGAATGCATACAAATCGGTAATTACCACTGGAATCGAGAGAAAGGCGAGATCAGGCTCCGCAGATTGGTCGCTACGTGACTGCCGAGAGTCTGTGAAAGCCAGCTTTAATACCATTTATTTCTCGCATTTGTTATTAAAATTTTTCTTGGCATTGCCTTTGGTGTTGGTGTTGAGTATTATGGCACTCAGTAGCTAGTTAAGCCAAGCGCAACAAATGAAGGCAATAAATTAGCATCGGTGCTAATTGGCTCGCTTAACCCAAAACCTAGTCCGTTTGATGTGGAAAATATAATGCAAAGCTAAACTTTAGCACCTGGACTATTGTAGGGACTAATCCACAAGTGTTTTCGTATCAGCAAGTGTCTAAATCCGGCGATCGTCAACCACCAAGATAAAGACCCTCAACAAGTGGACAAATGTTTGCCGCAAATTGATAACAATTTAGTCACACTTTTGATAATGATTTTATTGACTTTATTTTTATTGAACATAAATAAATACTTTCCTTTCACAATATAATATGTAAAAAACGAAAAGATTAAGCTCAAAATATTTGTGTTATTGATACTTGAAAAACCCCTCATAATTAATATTTATATCACATAAACACTTTAATAAACAAGTTATAAATATGCAAAAATGTCGTAGAAAGGGTTTGCTCAGTCAAGCGATTTGCACTCATGGAATGACTAGTGCTTGTATAATAATCAAACACTAAATTCATTCAGACAGCAAACAAAAACTAGAATTCTACATTTGTTTATGCATTATTTATGGAATATAGAAAACCCCAAAACAAAATGTTTAACTTAAAGCTGCCATGTCATGCCCAGCGAGCGGAAATTAGTATAGACAAATATCACCTGAAAGTGAAATGAACCCTGTACCCTAGGAGCTTATCAGTTTCATTCCGTGTATAAACCAAGCCGCAATTAAAACTTGTCCGATAATTATAAAACGCAAAACGCGTCACGATATTATCCATTTATCAAGCTAAGTATCAGAGATTATTAAGGCTGTTAACGAGAAGCGGGAATAACTGATTTAATTAAATTTATATACAATTTATGATGGCGAACAATATTGCAAAGTGCACTTTCATTACTTATACTTCCGTTCTTCCTCGACTATAAAAATCGGCTGTTAATATGACTCAATGAAAACATACCAAAATGACCTAACCCACTCTTTGAGCCCCTCTCAATTCGCTGGCAAATATGAGCAAATAAATAAAAAGTAAATATAGATACACGCAATTAACACAATTGTGTGTGGCTGTGCAATAATTTACGCTAAAAATACCAACTACCCGAAAAACTGTTAATAAACCTGCGAAAACGTGCAAATAATACAAACACAAATCCGAGCAAACAATAAAAAAATCTTTAACTAATGCCGCAAAGAGGAAACATCGCTGAATCACGGGGGAAAACAAAAGACGATGAAAACAAAACGGACAAAAATGAGCAGAAGAAGAAAAAGCATCATTAAGTTTATGCAAAACAACAGACAACAAGCAACATACTCGTAATAAAAATAAAAAATAACAAACAGCAAAGTTTCGCAACAATTTCACCAACACATGGCACATTTGTTTATGCGTGTGTGTAGGGACACAGAAAAAAATTTTACAAAATAATCTCCACACGCAAAGTTGTTTCTATCATATATAATGATATATAATTAATCAATCATTATAACACAAACAAAGTCTTTTGTTAAATAAATACATCATTGTGGTACCGGGACTTTATTTATTATGCTGAATTTTAATTTTATGGTTTACATATAAAAAACACTTTATAGTTGATTTACATTTATAAATATTATATGAAAAACTATATTAATGAAAACTTCAATAAAAACAAAATAAATTTGTAATGGCTAAAAAGATTTTAGTCGTATTATTCATTACACACTGTAGTTTCTGGTAATCTCGATCACTCATTTAAACATTAAACTTCATGGTTTAAAACATATGAAAAGTAATCTGAAAAATCATGTGATTTCTCCAATTAGGAGTTATACAAAACAGTTTTATTTCCCTCAGTGCACTCGTGTGCATTTGTATGCATGCGAGGCAGAAGTTGTTGCAAAACCCAAGACGCGAGACCTCAAAACACAGAAAACCGTTTAACGCTTCACAAGAGACACAGCGAGAGAGAGGGAAACTGAGCATGTGGAAAACTGGGAAAACTTACTTAAAGGTCAGCTTCACTATATCCATAAATCGGGTGGCCATTTCGGGGATCCGGATTTCCCAACACACAACACACTCTTTTTCACGAACACTCAAAAAACACTGGCAATCTCTATAGCTAAGCACGCTTCGATTACGAGCGCCGATTCGGAGAAAGTGTCACAATAAAGTCCCAGTTAGCCAAGTTAACTCTACCGGCTAAGAAAACGATCGAGAGTCTCGTAGGGAAGCGGAACCAAACAAATAAACCGCTCTACGCGAGCAGGCCGCACCAACTGACCCGCGATCATTGGACTAGCGATTACTATATGTTTAGTCTCTCTTTTAATCTCTTTGAACAGCGGAGGTGCTACTCACCTGTATCAGCTGATTTGTGTACTACAACTCTCTGCTCTCCCAAATACCGGTTGTACTCTCTATAAGCTTCAAACTTAAATCGGAAAAGCTATTGAAGTTTAGGCAAAGAGCTGAATGCTTGGACACTCACAAGCTCTTTAATTTTAAGATCACAGTTACTCAAGCTCTGATTTTGAATGTTTAAGCCATAAGACCAACCAGTTTACCTTGAAATTGAGCTTAGACTTGGCTAATTAAATATTTCTAACCGTTACCTAAGCTTAATGAGTGCATAGCCCCCGCTCGGTAATGCATAATACATACACTTAACAATACGACTGAAAACATTTGAATATATTTTCGAGTAAAGTTAAGACCCAGCTTGTTATGCAAGAGCATCAAACCGAGCTTTCCACTAAGCTTTTTACACTTACAACCCCTTTTTTTGCAGTGCAAACTGAAAAAAGCTCAACTTTAACCATTCATGTGACAATGAACTTGACTTTGGGCACTAAATAATGCGACCACTGACATGTGTCAATAAAGAAAAGCCTTGTCTGCGCTGCTGATAGATAATTTATTTATTTGTCCATTCTAGGGCTTTATCGGGTTCTTTTGGTATCGGTATCGGGGGTCAATAATCAAAGTCATCGGGTGTAGAGTGCTGTGGTTCGCTTTGGGTTATAACCATGTCTGCCTCGGCTGATGGAACATCATCGCACAAAGCCAGGTGCAGAGTTACAGCCAAAAAGTAGAAACTATGCGAAAAGGGTTATGAATTATCAAAAAGTTTCAGCTAACCCACCTCATTAATAGGACTATATTCAATAGAGTGTTCATGTCGACTTGTAGTTTCCAGTGTCCCAAATATAACTGATCAGAAATGGGAAAACTATGGCAGTGAACCGATACAGATTGCACTAACTATTAGCACTTGGCAGCTGATTCACAGCTAATGACACAATGGGCCTGCATTATGTCGACCAGATCAAACGAATGTCGATGGCAAAGCTCCGACAATAATATATGCGGTATTATACAATTATTAGAGTTAATCAGCGTAACAAAACCAACAGGGGAAAGATAATAAAGGTTCAAATTAGCAACAAATTAGTCACGCTTTATTTGATCTTGCAATTTGAATTCAGTTTTCGCATCAACGCATATGCGATAATTTGTGCCCATTTTATTTGTCCGATAACTCACATAACTCACATGAGAACCAGACGAAAAAGTGTGACGCAGGCCTATGTTGCCCATAGGAAGTTTTATGGACGTGATAATAGAATTGCAGCCACATGTTGAGTTAGCGGATTTCACCAAGGTTCTATATAAATTATACTCACTGATTCACGAAATCCCCAAGGGTGAACACCGGCGGAGTAGTATCTTGGCTCCGTCCGAGGCTAAGGTGCCTTAGTTTCGCGAGAAAAGTAAAATATTTACCCATATTGATTGCTTGAAAAATAAGCCAAAGCCTGTTGTTATCTTGAATTTTCTCTGCTTTTATTCTTTTTTAATAAAATATGGATTTATACACTTTCGAATTTCATAGTTTCTTTTCATCACAAGACTTTGAAGCTTTTCGACAAAAACATTTGGTTTCCAACAGACTCGGATACATAGAGAATTCTTAGACAAACTAGTTTCAACTGGCGGACTTACTCCTAATCATTTTGTGCACACTCAAAAAACGTCTTCCACTTATCAGTTTTCCGTTTAGTTGTTTAGTTTTAGTTTTTATTCGCTTGTTATGTATAATATAAATGATGTAAAACTTGGACAGGTTTCTCTGTTTGTTCAAAAACAACATTTTACCAAAACAACTTATGCATACAAAAGGCTAAATATCTAAAAGACTTAGGCTACGAATATAAATAAATTGGTTTCGTTTTCTCATTTAAATATATATATATGTTTTGAAACACAAATGGAAAAAACTTCCTCTTTGTAAACGTGTGCGTTCGTTAGGCGATGGAAGAAAAAGAATGGAACCTTAAGCAAATTAGTGTCGAGGACTTACAGCGATCTCGAATAGAGAGATCCGTACAAAATACGGTTGATATATGTGTGTGTTGGCTTGTTATAGATATCAGCGAGACATAAAGGAACGTTTAATATAAGTTCTTTGCTCAGAATCCTTGGCTGCCTGGATTAGTTCAGTTTGGTTTAGTTGGTTTGGTAGTTTCTCATAGAAGGTACTTCAGTTGCGACTTGTTTCACACTCATAACTACACTTATAAACAGCCTGCTTAGACTACAGATCCGATCCGAGAGGCGGATGAACTTTAACACACCTAACTAGGACTCCCCTCCACGTTGGCAAACTTAACAACAGTAAACTCTCTTGATTTCAGGCCCAAAGCTACGCTTTGCATTGTTTCAAACAGAGGCTCAACATAAAGCTGTCAGAATCGTGAAGTTTCAGGGTGGTTCGTCTTACTTAAAAGATCTAAAAGGAAGTTTTTGTAATCAATCGATAGTTGTCAGTTTGAGACAGGAAACCTTTAGTTTTTTGAGTTCCTAAGTTCGATATTCTTGTACTCTACAAATACAGTTTGGTTTAAATTCGTATTAAGTCTAGGATTTACAAGACATCCACTTGTACAGAACTATTATTAATTTAAATGAAATCAAACAAGGTCCAATTCCATCAAAATCATCAAGGAAACATTTGTGAAAGGCTCCATTCCTGAACCAATGTCAAGGAAATATTTGGAATACTCCCAAAACTTCAGTTTTGTCTCGCCTCAGAAGTATCTATAGATTACACTTCCCTCCTATGGTTTTCGAACCTCCCCGGTTTAGGTAAAGCTACTGATTTAATCTAGATGGATCCCCCCTTTGAGAATTATAGCAGCTCATCGCGCCGATAGAAGCTCTCCCAGACCATCAGCTTCCGCATATCGGGCACGTCGATCACCTTCAGCTCATCGGATATGTTAAGGCACTTCAGCTGGTGTTTCTCGACGGCCGCCGGCTCCACGGGCAGCCAAAGATCGGGCTGCTCCGGATCGAAGTTGGGGTTCCCGCAGGCGGCGAAGTGCGTCCACAGGCCCACTAGCCGCTCTATGCACTTGTACTCCCGCGTGTGGTTCTTCAGTTTGCGCGCCAGCGAGTTGTAGAACAGGTAGGACAGGTCGTCGCCGTGGCACGTGCCCCGCACCTTCTTGCCGCAGCTCAGGATGCGCAGGTGGTTGAAGTGCTTCGAGTCGAAGTCGAAGCGGTACAGGTACGTCGGAGCCCCGGGGGCGTACAGCAGGCGGGACAATACTGTGCGGTAGATGGGGAACCAGAAGTACTCGTGTGAGACCATCTGAAAGATAAATGGCGAAAGGGAGAGTTAGTTATATATATTGTTTAAATGCGTTATATAGACCCCTTAAAGTATAACCCAGCTGTGCTAAGAAAGATTAAAGTAACACCCACCTGAAGGTACTCGTGCAGGGTGTCTAGACTCGGCGTCTTATCGCCGTAGTAGCACTGCCTCAGCTGATCGCCGTACTCCCGGCACAGGGCACTATCTCGGTCCATGTTCAGCTCGATGGGCACCACGAAGCGGCAGTCGTCCAGCTCGTTCAGACACTTGGGATTCGTCTTGGTCTCGGAGTATAGCAGTAGGCCCTCATTGGAGACGCCTCCCAGGATCAGGGGTATGCTGTTGCTCCAGGCGGTGCGCATCATTTCGATGGGCTTCGTGGGCACCACACAGTGGCTGGTCACATAGGGCTCGATCACGGGTCCGAAGGAGAATCCTATGCGCTCCTTCTTCTCCTCGTCGATGCAGAGCTCTCCGTTGGCCTTAATAATGTCGGATCCCTTGGCGTTCTTAAGAAACTCCCACACATCCCGCGTGTTGTTCTCGCCCGTGTAGCCAGCCTGAACCGCAAGGCGGTAAGGCCAGTTTCTCTGCGGGGTCACTGCCCAGGGTGAGAGCGTGTTGCCTGACATGCAGATGGCCTTGTGGAACAGGCCGCGAGTCTGCTCTGTGATCATCATGTAGTGCACCGATGCACTTCCCGCACTGTCCCCGAAAATGGTTATGTTACCCGAGTCACCTCCAAAACGAGAGCAATTCGCCTTGACCCATCGCAGGGCCAGGACCTGATCCTTGAGTCCCGCGTTGCCGGGAACATCCAATTCGGGATCGTCCATGCACAGGAATCCTGAATAAATTTATGTAGATTTTAATTAAATAAAGGTTTGTGGTAAAAACAAAGGTGAGACTCACCCAAGGGTCCTAGTCTATAGTTAATCGATATAACTACTACATCCTCGCGCAGCAGGTAATCAGGACTGTAGCATTCCCGCGAGGCTTCGCCAAACTGAAAGCCACCGCCATAGATCCAGACCATCACAGGCATTGGTTTGGTGGGATATAACTAAATATAGGTTGATAAATGATTATTAATGAAACATTAAAAAGAAATAAAATCACGGAAAGTGTCAAAGGACTTCTACTTACATTCTTTGTGTAAACATTGAGGTAGAGGCAGTCCTCGGAGCCGTCGGTCATCTCGAAGACAAAATGCTTCTGCAGGGGCTTCGGTCCCTGGGAGGTGCAGCTCTTGACCTCCGTCCAGACCTCTGGTGGCTGTGGGGCCTTGTAGCGCAGCTCCCCGACGGGTGGCTTGGCGAAGGGAATCCGCTCGAAACTGAAGTAGGACTGGCCGTAGATGGACTTCCGCTTGACGCCCTTGATGGGGCCATAGGTGGTACTGACGACAGTCTTTTCGCTTGTCCTGTAGCGGCGTTGCTGGACCTTAAAGTCGACCATTCTGCGGGAGAAAGCGAAGTAGATGCAGCGCTTAGAAGACTTCTGGTATTAAGAGTTGATTCCAATTTAACGCCCCCTCCCCTGGATCTAAGCCCAATCAGTATTTGCGGCCATTAATCAGAGACAATAAACGACGTCAGCTTCGCTGATATTGATGGGAGTGTCTTTTCCGCTTAGCGTTCTGCTGATAACGTTAATTTTTTATCAGCTCTCGCCCGGCGGGCCAGGTGTGCGCCATTTATCGCAGCCCACTCCACTTTCCACTCTGGATTCGCCGCAATTCACATGAAATCAGCTCGCCATATTTTTTGTTATTTTCTGCCTATGATTTTTTGTTTTCGGCTTATTTATTCTGGGTAGCGTTCAAACAAAAAAATCCGAAAAAATCCGGCCCTGGTATCAAAAGATAAACAAACCGCAAACCAAACAAAATTCGGGTAATTTTTTGAGTTGTGTAAGTCGTTCAACTTCAAGTGTAGAAAATCAAGGGCGAAGGCCATTGAAATTGAAAAGTGTATTAGACCTGTGCCAAGGCAATCGTAACTGGGTGAAATGCTCAGAGTGGTTTTATTTGTATTATGTAAATATATAAATAGCTAAGCAAAGAGTCCTTCAACTGGCGAGCAGCGCAAGTTCAAGAGCAAAGTTGAAAGCAACAACTCAAGTGTTTTAATTCTTAACAAAAGGTAATTGTAACAGATATTCCATTGGCGAGTTATATCTGTTTTACGGGGATCCCTTTGACTATATACTCTAAACTGCCTGAAAATAATCACTTAGCTTAATGGTAGGCATTCAACTTTTGGCAAAGCTATCAAAACTACGCCAAATGTTTATAGATTAATTATTTTAAAAATAGATTGAGGTGCCGTGTTTTAACCTTTATAAGCTGAGGTGAGATTTTTAACCTATATATAAACTAAGGTGAGATTTTTAATTGTATAAATACAAAATTTGAAGGTGATAAGGTGCCCAACATGTTTTTGAATTTCACAAGAGTGCAAATCAAAGCACTCGGACTTCCTCCCAAAATGTTCAGATCCCCATGTGGAGGAGGCCTTTGTTTATCGCCTTCCATAATGGCCAAGTCATGTACACAAAATAAAACCGTTTCTGCCATTATTTCAATTTTTCGATTGAATGATGCAAAGCAGAATAGTTTCGATGGCTTTTGTGAGCTCAACCGGCGAACGAAACGTGTTATAACTTTTAATTAATTCGTACGTAAGTTCCAATTTGTCGGAGAGAGCGGAGATAAAGAATAAACCCGGCTATATCTCTTTGTTTTCCCCCAGTTTGCCAGTTCGTTGCTGTTTGCAAATGTCATCAACAGCTGGGGCCGGCCCAAGGGCAGCGAAATATATCAAAATTTATGTTTATTAATAGCCAAAATGAGCTGTTGCCATTTTTCGGCCAAGATGGTAGTCAAAGCCCCAACGCATGATGTGAATAATACATCCGGAGCAATTTGAACGGGACTTGTGAGGGGCCTTGGCCTTGAACTTTGCCATGAAAATCATTTTGGGAAGGGAGCGCTTAAGCTAATGGTCGGCACCTATAAAAAAGAAGGAAAGTCAATATAAATAATGTTTATGACGGGTCTGCCTTGGCCATAAAAGATTGTGTCCTAATACGAGGCTTGCGTGCGGCAAGCCTATTTCTCAATTGGAGGTCCTGGAACGCACCCGCTGACCACTGAACTTTTGAAAACATGAAAAGCTCACGGGAGCCATTGTTAATTTTATTTTTATTATACAAAAAATAAACAAACGACAACGAATATTACAGCCTTGAATTTGCTGCTAGCCGCCCATTAAGTGCTGCTAGAAAATTTTTATGTTCCGATTCTTTTTCCGTAGTTTCCGCAGACAGAGAACGTATCTGCTAAACGATCTTGTGTGTCCCAACTGATTTATGTGTTATTTTTGGCCGCTATGGCGATAAATTTAAAGCAAAATAAACAAGAGATTTTTGCTTACACTAAGAAGGAAAATATTCGGCTGCTTATTAGCAACAAGTGACGACAGCAGCCCCAAAAAAGCAACGAAGAAGTACCACAGACCTAAAGGCAAATAAACTTTGAACAATTTTTAAGAACAAAAGATTTGTATAATACGGATTTCAGATGATTGTAAAAATATATATTAAAAATTTTAAGCATTTCTCTTATTTGTTAAAAATGTCTTCAAATTTGTCATTATTATATGATGTTAATTGATTGCTTTTCCTAGAAGATGACCTCAAATACTACTCAAATAAATCACAAGTTATACGAAATATCACGTTGAATATTAATTATTTATAACTATAAAACGATGTTTCTGGGTTAGCAATAGACACAATATATAAATTAGATTACCTAAACAAAAAACTAAAGCCTATGACACCTTATCAAGAGGGTAAGAGGAATATTTTGAGACTGGCTTTGAGAACGCTGACTTGGGTTTTCATGCACCCGAGAGCGAGAGCGGGAGAGATAAGCCGGGCTTATGTCACAGATGAATCAATAAATTTCCCGCGCACAAGGCGGCGCCGTTATCAGGTAGACGCAGTACAGGTCCGGCACGCGATAGGAGACCATATAGAGCGTATAATCTGGTCAAACATCAAATATTGTCTGAACGACTGACACACGCAGGCGGCAAGTCATGGTCAAGTTAGTTTCTCGAAAAAGATGACACAACCCACGGCGAATTATGATTACCGGTCACAAAAAACTAGAGGCATAAAACAGCTTAATTTCATTTCCGTCTCGGAGTGGCCATAAAAACTTGGCATCTATTTGTGGACACTTTACATGGCCATCTAGGGAGCGCGCGTCGACCTTGGCAAGGCTGCAAAAGCTGCCGAGCGAGGACTGCAGAATGAAAGCTTCTGCGCCATGAATGAACCAGAGTCGGTTAGGAGGCCAAAAGCTTACCATTGGTAGAGGGATAGTCTAGGTGGAGCAGGTCAAGGAGTTAGCTGAAGGACGCTTGGGTCGACAATTAAATGTAAACAAAACTTATAAAACTGTGGGGCTTTAAGACAAATAAAATGTACTGTTTATATCAGAGGCTCGTTATCAAAGTGTCCAAATATTTGCTTCTCATTTATCTTAGTATTTAAGGAGAATGAATACGATAACATCAATCAAGAATATATATCAATTTGACATTAAAATCTCCTGGATATTATCATCTAATGTGCAAATTACTCTGCACAAATTTAATTATATTTTATTATAATCGAATCATACATTTTGGACTTTATTAACCCTAATAGGGTAAATGTTTTTAACGAACAACTCGCAGCTGATTTAATGCGCTAAAATTTAAACTCATTCATTGAAAAGTGCCCACATTATATATTAGGTATACATATATATACATTTATCAGAATGTTTGCACTTCTCGCGGCAATTCTTTCATTCTTTATTCATTTAAAAAAATTATTTTCGCCACACAAAAGCTTTCGGACGAGAAAAAATAAAAAAAAAATAATAGAGAAAGAAAATGCGGCAAAATTAAATGAAATTGACGAGCTGGTGTTCGTGCTGGTGTGCGTGTGTGTGGGCGGCAGATAGAAGGAGAGCACAAAATGCTAGCGACAAATTTCACAAAACGAATTTCTATGCCGCGGTCATACCCGCCGTATGCGCAATGTCAGAAATAAAGCATTCAGAGCAAACGAATGCTTAAACCCAAAGAAATCTTAAAACAATAAATAGTTTTACATGAGAACAACAGCTGACTAGAGGGGATTAGGTCTCTGGGCCTTAATCAATGTAGTTTGGGGGAAAGTGTTTTATGTGAAAATAGGTGATAAAAACTCTTTGCATTTTTGGGGAAACTAAATGTGTATCAATTAAATTGCTCTGCAAATTTATGAATTTTTAATTTATATTAAAACAATTGTAAATCTTTTCTATTTTATATTATCATTTTTTTTAATGCTATAATTTGTACTCTGAATACTGAATACGAATGAAATCAACTATGTATGTCCCATTATGCATTTGCCCTTACACTTTTCACATTTCGCCACTGCCTAATTAAAGAACCCAAAATAGGCCCCGAATCCTGTTTTCTCTACTTTCTCTTCTGATCTTGTCCCGCCAGAATAATGGCGATGCGTATAAAGATGTTCAGCGCATCCATGTAAATGGCCAAGGCGTGATTGATGGGATCGAAGGGGCTGCTGCTATACTGCGGATGGTGCTCCGCCGACTTCACGATCCGTTGGGTGTCGTACAAAAGGAAGCCGCTGAACAGGATCAGTCCGCCGTACAGTGAAATGCTGGCCAGCCCCGCCCCCACGGCTGTCGTGGGCGGCAGCCACATGGAGGCCAGCGAGGAGGCGAAGACAAGTCCCAGACCGATGGCCAGGGGTCCGCCCATGTGAAGGAACTTCTCGCTGGGGGCGCAGGCGGCCACCGTGGACAGGGCGCCCACTATGCCGCCGGTGTACATTAGAGCCTTGATCAGGATGGGGCCGCCCAGCAGACACATGGGCGCCAGGACCGCTCCGAGGACGGCACAGTGGGCGGCCCAGGCCAGCTGCTTGGCCCCAATACCGGGCTGGTACTCAATGCTCTGCGCCAGGGCCCCGCTCAGCATCACCACGCCCAAGGTGACCAGGGAGGCGATCCACCCGGAACGCGTCAGCATGGCCATCATGGCGTCCGATTGGAAAATGGCCGCAGAAGAGGCCGCTGTTACGGCGCAGGATGCCCCAAAGTAGGCGTAGGTGGCGTGAATGCGATCCCTCACATACTGGGGCCACACCACAGAGTGATCGTAGATGCTGGGCTCCTTCGACAGACCCAGTCCGTAGTAGCACAGGCCCACGAGACCCATCAGCGCCGCTCCCGCCGCCGCTCCCTTGCCCATGGAGTAGGCGTTCTCGCTGGGCGGGCCCATCATACGATCCTTGAGCGAGGGTCCTCTGGTTCGGCTCTCCAGGTGAGAACGGTCGCGATCCCCTGGCTCCCGTGAATACTTCCGCATCCGCAGCGCTTGCATATCCTTTCTCGGCAGCAGGGACTTCCCACTGCCCAAAGATGGCAGTGCCGGCGGCTTGCATTTTATGGAGTTCTGGGCGGAGCTCCAGAGCCGAGGACCTCCGGTCTGGCCCAGAAGGCTCAACGTTCGTCCTGACAGCCCATGGGCTAAACGGGCCAAAAGCATCGCGAATCGGTACTTTCGATTTTGTTTGACTATTGTTTTTATGTAACTGTAAAGTGTGTTCAACTCTTATTGGCTGTCATGTATCAGCGAGAAATTGAGGACTAAAGTGTGAAGAGCTGGGGTTTTAAAGCACAAAGGACATTAAAAAAGTAGCGTTTAAAATTTGGAGCCAAAACTGAGACATGAAATGCAAAGGTTATGTAGATTTATACAGAAAAGAAGACTAAAGCAATTGCCTAAATAGAAGTGAACCCATTGGTCGTTGTTTCTATATGTTGTGTTTAAAATCGGTAAAAAAATATTTGAAAAATCTGTATAAATCCACTGGAAACAAGATTTATCTTGTGAGTACCAGATTGACGGACAAAGAATTTCCAAGATATATTTTTATACGACATCAAGAAATATTTGCACGTGCCCAAGCTCCAAGAATTCCCAGCAGAGATTGTGTAGAATTGAAGGTTAATTGGCTGCCCAGCGATGAATTTGTTGTGTCAATTGATCAAACCAATGACTTAAATTGATTTCGACCAATAAATAACAATTTCAAAATCGCCAAAATTTAAGTTTAGGACTTAAAGGCAAACAATTTATTGAGCTGAAATCGAGTATATGTACATTGTACGTGAAATTGACAATTCATATATGCCAAAAAATTGATTGAACGTGGGCTGCGTGAATTCATTCATTTCAAACAGTTTCGCTGGCATAAATCAGAAAAAATACCCATTAAAATATGCAAATGAATGCAGAATTGAAATGTTTAAATAAATTGTTCATGATATTGCGTCATTAAATTGCACAAATAGACATGCATATCAATGGAAATATTTTTTCTATAAACACGATGAAATTAAAGCAATTTTATATGAAAAGCAAAAAAAAAAAACAATATATATAATAAAATCATAAAAGTTGTCACCGAAGCTTATCGCTTACACGAAAAATCAAATAAATAAAGCTACGGCAAAATCAAAGTAAAAATTGAAAAGCATTTCTGCCCTGACATTCTATACGCCACAATTCATCTTTATAGCGACTGAAACCTAATGAAATCATCAGATGAATGGATTCGAAACGGAACCAGTTGGCTGCCGAAACCAAAACTAAGCTGATCTCATACAACATTCTTTCCCTCTCTTTGCCAAACACCAAACACTTTTTATTTTTTGCACACCAGCCCGAAATGTGAGTCAGCCTCTGTGGGACTTACTATGGTTTACACAATACAATAATTTACATACCTATATCCCGCAGACATCTGCGGAGTGAGCGAGGTCTCTACTCTGCTTTGCTACCTAATTATTTGCGCAGTTTTAGTGTCGGCAAAAAGCCCTCAGACAATAGAGAGAGAGCGGGGCGAGCCAAAGACCCCAAGCGGACCCATAATGACAGCTGCTCTGGGTCTATCTATGTTTGCTCATCGAGAAGAGGAACTACGATCGAACTAAGAAAATCCCCTCAAAGGAGCAACAACCCATCTGCGGAGGCAAGAAAGAAGTCGGTACACATAATGAGTGATGGTTGGATTTGTTTTGTATATTATAATTAGGATACATTCTACACTCTTGGTAAAACAACAAACTAATATCTACTAACTAATTAATTTCAAACAGTTAAAACATAATACTTTATCTTCATATTCATAAAATATCTTCATATTCAACTAATATCTTGAAAATATGAATTTTAAACTGTTAAAATATCTTTATCTTTATGGTCATAAAATATCTTTAAAGGTTTATCCCCCTTCTGCTGGCTAAAGAGAAATTAATGAGTAATGTTGTTCTGGGATACGATGTTTACTTTATTCCTACGTAATTTTCTGGGAATTTTTCCGAGACGCCCAACGCCCACCTGTCCGTTGCTTCATTGTTGTTGACTCGTGCATAATTAAATATGTATGCGTGTTTCCCGCAAGGACAGGCTATGGCTATCCCTGGGGTAGGACATTGTAAACATCTGCTCGAAAATACTGAAGCAATTTCGGTGCTCCCAGCTGCGTGAAAAGCATAAAAAATGGTATTTGCCGAGCATAAATATTGTCTCACTGGGATTGTTGACGTAAATGGTTTCTTGTTGCTTCAGGGAAATGCTTATCGATTGATAGGAGTTGCTCGGAATTCCCAGGAATATGGAACGCGAGTTCCGTTGCAGATCGTATGCATAAATCACACTAAATAAATTGTCAGTTACAATTACACGAAACCTACGGAGGTGTTTAACTATATAGTGTGCCTTAGTTGGGATGACACAATGCGCTGATGTCATGTGCCTGGCGCAATTGGAATGATTTTCTTTTGGCTCTTGGCAAAAGCAAATTAAACGTTTTTAAAGTAATTACAATGCAAAATTGCCAGCTAACTCGAAAAAGGAAAGGCATACTAATTGTAAGTATTTTCCCCCGTAAATACCTCTCATAAAACTATTATGGTCATCAACTTACTTGAGTCCAATTTTGAACTGATCAAAGGCAGCCATGGAAGACATTTTGTGGTTGTTCTCTCGTTCTCGCTGTCTCTTCGGCTCGAATTCAATCAGCAAAGCAGCCAACAATTTGTTGTTATTTATAAATTATTTTTGCTTTATGAAGGGGGGAGGGAGTGGCGGCGGTGGGATTTTATAAATATTAAAAAAAAATCCAACTATAAAACTTGTTTTGGTTTTGCTTTTGATTTTGGTTTTGGTTTTGGTTTGTATGCCTAGCCGAGTTGAGGAACTGCCAGCTGTTCAATGGCCTTGCCAGGACTGCGTGTATCAACAAAACGGAGCTTTTATGTCCTGCGCACCAACACACGCACACGCACACGCACAAGCACACGCGTGAAAAGCCCTCGCTGGAAAATCAACACGCAGGATGCGAAAAAATTGGGAAACTAGCGATTATCACATACTTTGCTCGCGGCGCGAAATCTTAATTTTGTCCAAACTGTTCAGATCACTATGGCTGCCGGTGTGGTATATAGTAGCGATGCAAAGAGAAGCGTCGGATTATCAACAAACTATATAGGTAGTTGGGCAGATTGTTGCCCGTTACGCGTCCGCTTGGCGTGAAGGCAGCTCGTCAACTGCCCGCCAAAGCACGAAAAAGTTCTAAGCGTGGCAAAAAGCTTTCGGCGCGAGGCGAAGCATCGAAAGCGTTTCCGCCGCTGATACGGGAGACAATTACCCCGAGGAGCAGGGAAGGAGGCCTTATCTATTATTCAGTAGTGCCACAATTATGTGGCCGGAGGAGGCATTTTCCAGCGAACTGACTCACGCGGCCATTACGGGGCATAAACCTCGACTTTGTCCTGCCGCCACATATCCACTTTATCACTGTCCCACGAAACTGCGGCCCGATAACAATAATCGCATTGATTCGCACTGCAAAGGGGGGCTAACAAGTTGTGATTTTGCTGATTCGACAATATTTTTTTGGTTGGTTCTTTTTTGTTTGACGGAGGTGTCATGCGGCATTATAATCTCTATGGCCCACTCATGGTTTGATAAGGGCGCGTGGAATCGATTTCGGGAGTGAGTCATTTTCTTATCGCAGCCCCCCTTCTAGGAAGCTGTAATCGGGAAGAAATAATTTGGTGCTTTTATGGAACACAGGGGAAATCCAAAAACCAAATTATAAAAATTTTAAATGGAAAAATAATAAAAACATTATGCTGAAAAGTCTTAAAATAATTATGAGTTGAATTTCTAATTTCATTTAA
>JAEIIL010019025.1:0-18072 GCA_018905715.1 Drosophila lini
ATACAAGTTTGAATTTCAAGTTTACCTCTGCACGAAATAAGCTGTGAGCCACTGTACATATAATATATGAAAGGTATTTGACATTTGTCTGTTATAATTGTTTAGTTAAAAATACAACAATAATATAACAAAATTCTCCTTTGCAATATTAATGGAAAATATTTTAAATATTTTGTTGCTGTACTCGATATTAATCGATATTTTCCACAATTACGATTTTAGATTTTTAAGTAAGCAGTCCTATAAATAATAAACACTAGTCAGCATTTATTTATTGTTCCCGCAAGTAATTTACTTTTGTTTAACATAAAATTTTAAGTGTTAATGAAATCCAAATTTTAATAATTTATTTTTCATCCCGTACAGCTTGAAAACTTTTCCTAACGTGTATGTGTGCTCTGAGCAAATCCGCTATAATCCTAAAAAAGTTTTTGCTGGCGAGTGGGTTAAAAGTAAGAGCAAACTGCGAGAGGCGAGTACATGGTACATAAGCGGCTTATGCCATTAGTTCGGAATCGCAGTTTTGGCGCAGGACTGGACCACCTGCATTCCAGCCATATCCGCTCCGCCTATCTATCCGATGTCGATGTCGGCTAAAGTTGCCCCGCAGGTGGCCCATTGGCATCTGCCAACTCATGCGGCAAACTTTTAAAGACTCGGCTCCACCGGCAGAGGCCACTAATTGGTAGAAGTTCGACGTGCAAAATCAAAAGTTATAACTCACAGATAATTGGTGGGAGGGCTTGGCGTCTTGGCTGCCAGAAACAGAAGTTAGAAAATGGCAGAAGGCAGGAAAAAACTGTCTGGGTTTGGACATTCTTCTGTTTATTTTTAGACCAACTTCAAACGATATTTCTGTGTTTAACTAAAGTCCATGATATTAAATTCTTTACTCCTTAAATTCCTTCCATTTAAAGTTGCACTGGCAAGACATCATTATTCTTTTGGTATCAGCTTGCCAAGAGCAGATGAGAATGCCGCCATCAGGTCTGACTTTATAATGACCCCGGCAAGTCAGCAGCGGGCACCTTAACCCACAGCCACTGCCACTGCTCCCCTTGAGACTGCAGCAAAAGCACCGGGAGCAGAATTCAAAAACAGGAACAGGACCTGGAAGAGAACAACCATTTTTGTCGCATGCTCCGCGCGGATTTTGACTGCATAAAATATGAAATTAAATTGCTAGCCAACAAAATGGCGCCTGGGAAAATGACAGAAATATGAGACAGAAGTGTGCGCCACTCCGTGCATTTTCGCCGCGCTTTTTTTTTTTGGCACTTTGTAGCGAATTCTCTTGGCGCCGCTGACTTGATGACTTGCAGCTGTCGCATTTCTTTTCAGACTTTAGCAACTGCAGCGAAACGGAAAGCAACGGCTGTCGTCACCTGGTTAGCCACCACGTGGATGTGGATGCGGATGTTGGGATTTCATTTGACGGCAAATATTGCGGCACCTCGTGGGAAGTTCAGTTCACACACTGTCGAAAAAATACACAAACTTTTGATTATCTTGGCTGGAACTTAACCAATTTGAGAAGACATTCAGAGGTCTAAAGGGTAGGTATAAAAAACTGATAAAATTCAAGTGAGTTTAAATAAACTTTGGCAAAATCTTAATTACAAAATTATAAATATCATTTTCGAATCATATAAGCCTTTACCCACTTAACCAGACTAGACAAGTGGCTTACTTTAAATATTTAAGACTGCTTTAGAGTATTATTTGTTTATTAGAGTTACAGTAGGCTTTAGAGTAATATTTTGAACTAATTTTCTATTTGCTTGAAAACATTGAAATTTGCATTAGTTTCTTGATCCTTCAGAATGGGAGAGAGATCTTTCCGGAAGCTCGGTCTAGGAGTGATCCTGTCGGCCTTGGTTCTGTACATGTACCTGTTCATGGGAACCCAACAAACGGCTGGAAAGATTCGTAACGCATTCTTTGTCAACACGCCAGGATGTCGCATCGTGGCCATGGATGTGATAAATCCGACCATTGCCAACGTCACTCTGTGGGAGTGGCCCCCACAGCGTAGGATCCATCAGACCTGCCTGAGCTCCACCTGGTTTCGCCCGGAGGTGATGGACGGGAGTTGGTATTTGAAGTTGGTACCCAACATGGACCGCATTTTGGATAATTACGGTTTCAATCACGAAGGACAGATTAACTGCTTCTGGTCGAAGTTTCGGAGCAATGGGTATTCGGAAAACACAATGACCTATCTCGGAAAGTTTGATCTAGAGTATCCCTATGCCGTTAAGGTACCCAAGAATGCGCTTCAGCTGCGAGTAACGTGCAATAATTCCTTGACAAACGCCACTCTTTGCGACGAAGCCCACTACTTTATTGATCCTCCGCCGCAGGAGCTGCTGCCCAAACCTCCCGAGACCTTGAAGTACTGGGATGAAACCCAGAACATCAAAGATGGAACTCCACCCATTTCCGTTATGATCGTGGGCTTGGACTCCATCTCACATCTTCAGTTCCTTCGGCAAATGCCTAAAACGCAGGCTTACATCCGCCAGAAAACTTCCCACGTGGAGTTCTGGGGCTACAACAAGGTCGGGGTAAATGCCTATCCTAACTTAATACCCATGCTTACGGGGCTGAGTGAGGCTGAGAGCCAGAAGTATTGGAACAGGAAGAGGGAATTGGATGACTTACCCTTTATCTGGAAGGACTATAAGGCGGCCGGCTACAACACCAGCTTGGGTGAGGACTCGGCTCCCTGCTCGATGTTCTACCTCGGCAAGCCAGGCTTTGCTAAGAAGACCACTGATCATAACTTTCAGGATCTGATGACCCAAGTCTACGTGCAACGGTCGAGAAGCAGGATGGACGACATAACTTGCATCTTGGATGTCCTTGTGGAGATGAACTACAAACTGCTGCCGCACATGCAGCGTTATCCTTTCTTCTCCTTCTACTGGTGGGGCAATGGCGTTCATGATTACATGGGAGCATCCCGCTTTGTAGACGAGAGATTTAAGCAGTTTTTCACTCGCCTAAACGACGCCGGAATCATGAATAACACCATCATAATCTTCATGTCCGATCACGGCATGAAGTGGGGTCGCTTTCGTCAGACTTTCCAAGGCATGATCGAGGACTCTCACCCATTTTTGTCGATCCTATATCCTGCATGGATGCGAGATAAATATCCGACGGCGATCAAGAATTTGGCTGGCAATGCCCACAGTCTGGTGACCACCTTCGACCTTCATGAGACCCTCAAACATGTCCTGCATCCCAGCTCCCTGGAAGATGAATCCATCACACTGCGTTCGAGGGAATTGTCAAGGCGCAACGCTTCGCAAATCCCGAGGGGAATCAGTCTTTTCCTACCCATTCCTCGGGAGAGGACTTGCCACACCTCGCATATATCCAGCCAATTCTGTCTGTGCCACAAGCAAGTGGCCATTTCTCCTGATAATCCGATAGCCAAGTTGTCGGCCAATATCATCGTGAATTCGGTCAATAAGTTGCTGGAGGAGTATCCCGTCTGTATTTCATGGCAATTGGAATCGATTGTTAGTGCCCAATTCGCTGTTCCCGAACGTCAGAATGAAGAATTGTATTCTGAAAAGGATATCGTAGTGCGACTGAAGGCGAAACCGGGAGTGGCCTATTTCGAGGGAATGACCAGGATGCTCAAGAGCAGACTCTACCTCATCGGCGATGTGGTTCGTGTCGGGGGAGCTGATTCTAAGAACAATGAGTGCATTCAGAATCCCTTCCTGGAAGAGTTTTGCTATTGTTCTCTGTGAATATTAATACAAATTCAGAAATAAATATAGGACAATCAGAAAGAGGTTTTTCTTTTGCAGCTTTTACTTATTTTATTTATAGTATTACAATTTATTTATAAATTATTATTAAAGTAAATATATATATGGAAATATGGCAAAAAAAAAGGTAAAAAAATTTTATGGCATAGCATCGATGATAACGCAGAATTCAGCCGTAAATAATTAAATTAACTTTATAAATCCCTTTTAGTTGCAGACATTTTCATTTTAATGAAATTATTCAAACTGCCTGAGTTTCAAGGATTTGTGAGTGGCTTAAATGCCATTTCCCACACTCGTTTCATTTTAGCCAGCACTCGTAGTTCATTTCTCCGTTAGCCCGAGGGTGCAAAACTGTTTTAGCCAATTGTTGTTTGCTTGCTTTTGTGTCAGTCTGCTGCTGCTTTTGTTGGATCAAACTGTTAGTTTGTTTGTTGGTTTTAGCCAAAAATGTTGGTCAAAATTTAGAATCAAATATCTGGTCTTGGCTTTTGCCCTTTTGGAAAGTCGATTATGAAATAAACGAAATGCGAATGGGTTGGAGTTGCTTTCAGACGGGCAAATGGAACTTTGAGCTGAAATTAATTTATCAGAGGATATTCTGAACTGTCTGGGATATACACAGAAAATATATATAAAAATTTTAGCCAGCGGTCAAATCGTTTATTAAGCTGAAAGCTTGCTCGATGAAATAATATAGCAGCTCTCGGAAAAACTCAATTTTATTAATCAGACTTTTGGCCCGGAGATGTGCGCTTTATCCAAAGTGTGAACTGGTTAATGTTTCAGCTCTGTGTCGATTTATTTAAATTAACTACCCGAATTGGGTCCATAATGAGCCACTGCGTATGAGCAATATTTGTCTAAATTATGCTCCTTTTTTCTTTGCACTTTCTTCGCCCAAATTGCTTGCAGTCAATTTGTTCAAACGCTTGGCTGCCTCTCGGCCATCACGATAATGTTGATGATGATGGATTTATGTCTGCCATTTGTTTTAGCTTTTCGAGCTCCCTTTCTGCTGTTGTTGGTGTACTTTTTTCCCTCTGACTTTGGTTTTTGTTTGTTGCCTTGTGCGTCGGCTGTCATCGGCAGCAACGTGAAAACTGAAGAGTGAAATGTGAGATGCCAGTGCGAAAATGTCATAAATCAATTTTCACAATTCGCAAATTGCCCCGAAAAAAAATCGATGGACCTTGTAAGCCGAGAATTATTTTTTTCTGAGAATTAATTGAACCAATGCCGGCAGCTTTAAGGGTGAATTTACTTCAAGGGTCGGAAAATTGTAGTAAACTGAGAAATTAAGCTCGGAAAAGTGTATGGCTATAATCGTAAATCATCAACGGACATTAAAGAAGCCTGAGCCGGGAAAGAGATATGATTAATAATTGCATTTTCATTACTGGGGCTATAAAACGTCCAAGGAAAATACCGAAAAACCAATTCCACTGAGAAATAAATTCATTTAATTGATACATTTTGTAATTTTTACAGAGCTTGATTTTATAAGAGCTAACATAATAATTATTACAGAAGGAATACGCTCTATTAATGTAAATTATAGTTCAACCTCACAAATAAAACGCATTCTACGGTCACACGGGTAATCGTGCATTAATTTGTTAACTATGGCAATGCAGTTCTCATCTTTGCTATGCTTTCTCCTTTCCGGCTGCAACGCATCCCAATGTAAGAAAGGCGCCTTTTTACCACTCACCACAGAAGTGTACTCGCTCGCATTGGCCAGGTTGGTAACGCCCAGCCAGTAAAAGGGTCCGGGCAACGTGGCCACGATAGCGGTCAGCTCCTCCTCGCTCTGGATGGTCGCCAGATGACCGCCCATCTGCCGGCACAAGTTCAACGCAGCGAACCAATTATACAACTTATCACCCTTTTCAATATAGAAATACCGTTTGCCTATCTTTACAAATTTGTTTGTGGGTTTCGCGGGTGTTGCGGAGATTAGAACAGTATTAGTATTTATATTAGTTTGAGTCCTACACATGTCCATTGTCTGCTGCTTAACAGCTACCAGACCTCCTTGAAGATGAAGCGCAATGAAGGCGCACAAAAAAACCGCTTCCAGCTTCAGCATTCTGAGCCTATGTCCACTGAGAGCTAGAGGTAAAAGTGCTCTGATTTGTAATTTATCAGCCCTTCGAAAGTCTTAATATAATGTACAACTTAATTTTATAATTCGTTATGCCCTTCCACATTTGATATGGATTAAAAGAAACAAAAATCAAATTAGCTGATACGGCATTCGGTCACACTTGCTCAATAAGAATTTGCTGAATTATATAAGAAGAATGAGAGCTATAACATACGTTCAGTTTTAGTTTATAGAATTAAAATACGTTTTTCTTTGTAATTTTTAATTAAAATTCATAAATAAAACCCTGGCTATATAGAAATGTCATCATTTTGCCAATCCAGCTACGCCTTTAAATACCAAACACCAGAACGATCTTCGCCTTGAAATAATAACATCATCATCTTGGGGCACAAACGCCAGTCAGAGGACGACAAGAGCGCGAAAAAGGAACATAAAAAGCCAAATTAGCAATGTTTCACATCAAAGTGCGCATTAAATCCGAGACGATAATCACACACACGCACCCACACATTGGCTTGGCGAGACGACTGCGAGGTCGTCCTTTTTGCCTCTTGGTATGCGTAAGGACATACAAAAAACATAATTAACCGCGACCTGGCGACAACAACAAAGCCAACAACAAGGAGGAAAACGTCGACGACCTACAAAAAGCCGTGAGCCTAAAGGTTCCACAACATACACTGAGAAAATGTATATGAAAATAAATATAAAATGTTTTATATATTTTTATATATTTACTACTTTACTTAAGAATCTTTGGTCTTCCAAACCAAGTTGGTTTAGCTTACAAAAATACTCTAATGAAGTATTAGAAATAGCAAAAGACTCCAAATTTTCGTCTTGTGTAATCTGCTGCGCACTTGGCCAGCGTTTTGCCCCTGTTTTTCCCCCCTGTGGCATCAGGTTAATGTGACGAACACAGCTGCTGCCGCTCGGTGCCCGAGTGCTCCCAACGCTGCTGGGGCCGCTCGAGCCGACATTTTTGCAAATTACACACTTTTGAATATAAAGTACTCGCATAACGCACCCGAGACAGCCAGTCTGTGGCCACTTTTAATGGGCCGAGCCCAGAGTTTTCCCAGAAATTTATTAGCAAACCCGGGTCCGGGGCGGGTCCGTCGCGTCTAGACATTCGCCGACAATGCCTTTAGGTCAACTCTTTAGCTCCCAAATTGCATTCCCCAGCTCTGGATTGCAATTAAGCTTGATATATGAGACGAAACTGGTTCAGCTTTCGTTTCGCTTTGTTTCGCCTCGTTTCGGGTAACATGGATTTATGAATTCCGAAAAAGCACTCGAAGCCTGAGTGGGTATGGATGCCAGCCCAATGCCATTTGTAAATCAAATTCTGTCCTGGCAAAAACATCAAAATGTTTTCACTCGAAGCAAAAAAAAAAATGATAGCCCAAAAACAAGCTTCCATTTTTGACTTGTCGCCATGCTAGTTGCCCAAATTTAAGCCTCTTGCAACCGAAAATATGGGAAAATGTGGCAAATGTCGTTACATACAGGGGGAAAAGTCGAAAAATATGTGCTGCATGAGATTTATCCTTGTGTTATACCTCGCAATTACAGAGGCTTTTACTGCAGAGATTTTTTGTATGTGGCAATTAAGTTGTAGAGGAAAACTGTAAGAAATTGTGTTTTATTATATAAATTTAGCTTAATTCTAATACTTTTTCTCAGCGAAATTAAATTTAATTAATTTAGTCATTTTTCTCTAACAAATGATTGCACAAACTAAGTAGAGTGCCCTTTGAAACTGCAATTGTTCTAGTTTAATTTATTCACTCACAAATCACTCCGTAGTCGAATAAAGGAGCCAAGTGCAGTTTAATCCTTTTACAAACACATTAAAATGTTGCCAGCAGCTGTTGAGCCAGGACCATTGTTCCCAGGAAAATAAAATTAAAAAAGAAAAAAAAATAGGAAAGATTGGGAGGTGGAAAAGAAGAAATGGGGAAAGAAATAAAAAAGAAAGCGAAGCATTTAATGATAATTACAGCGACCATTAGCAATTGTCTGGCGGCAATAATAACAAAGTGAACATAAAAAGCAGACTGCTAAGTGAGTAGGTGGAGGAGGATCAGATGGGTGGTGGGGGGATCCGAGGATGGGCTGGGAGAACTGGGTGGCCATTCGAGGGACTAGAGCGTGACGCGCTTTTCAATTACCACAACGCTCTGGCTCAGTCTAATGAATTGTTAAATTATGTAATGAAGCGTGTACTTTAGATAAATGAAAACTAATTAAATTAACTCCGCAAGCAGTGACTGGCAAAGAGCAAAGTAAACTTTGGCCGGAAAGAAAAAGGATCTAGCCGTGCCACTTTTCCTCTACTCGTTTTCTCCCGACTGCAATTCAGGCGGATTTAATTTGTGTTGTTTGCAAACATTTTCGGTTTCCAAATTGGAAAACTAATTGTTTGCCACACACAAGCACACACAACCATTTGACTAAGTAAATACGAAAAACCAGATTCGAGTAGTGTTTTCTGGCAATTAGGCACGTTCGATGGCATAAGCTCTTATGGTTAATTGCCTTTTACCTCATACACATCATTGTCCCCCATAGTTCTCCTTCTCCTCCCTTGTTTTGGTCTTTTCTGCATTTAATGAGTCATTCGATTCGATTTCGAATGGGTCACGTAAAACATTAAAATGAGGAATGGGCGGGGGCTTCCTGAGAAAAATAGGGGTAGAGCATCGTTTGCACATGACAACCAGATGGTAATAAATTTGGAGTTCGCCAGACATTATAGGGAGAGAGCCCTAAATGGCAAAGTCATGAGGCGTGGCCAACTGGTTGCAAGAATAATATAAAGGAAGTGCAAAAATTATGAGTTTACGAGGTCAAGAAGGGGCTAAAATATACAACATAAATAGTTGGGTAAATGGTATAACAAATACATGGTATACATTTAAGATTGTTTTTAATTTTTAACTTAAATTTTTAGGAATAGCAGTCAATACATTTGATAATTTATGCAAATGCTCATTTCCTGGACTTGGCCACTCCATTTAATCCTGGTTCAACCCGCCGCTATTCAACCTTTTTCACCCCTCCCTTCAAGGACCTCTTTCCACTTGTTATTCTTGGCCCCTGGTTGCTGTTAACTTCTGAGCCTTTCTATCACCTTTTCGCTTGATCAAATTCGACACTTCAAATAACACTTTATCCCACTCGCTCCCTTTTTGTTGTTGTTCTTGGTACTTAAGTGTGAGTGTGTGTGTGTGTGTGTTGTGTTGTCCTTTTGCACATTTGGCTGAATTTGAAGTGTGTGCTTAACAATTTTTGGACAACTTTTTTAAATTCCTTAAGCACGTCGACTGCGAAACTTTGCGCTGGCAAAAAGTAATTTTGATTTTATTAGCTGTGTAGCACCTGATGGCATTCCCTTCCCCTGCCCCCTCCTTTCTTACCGTCCTCTTTATCACTTCTTGGCTTTCAGCTTTCAATTCAATTTCAGTCAATTGCGTGTTGGGCGCAAAGTTTTTCCCACACACACACACACACATACATACACATAATGGGAAAGCCAAAACACCCGAAGCCCTGAAAATTCGGCGACAACTTGACAAAGTCAACAGCTTGATGGGCCAAAAAGCGCAGAAGGAAAAGCGCCAACTGCCAAGAGCTAAGAAAAGAAAATGTAAGAAAAACACGACAAACAATTTGTTGATATCGACATTTGCCGTTGTCGATATTTTCCTGTCAAGGCGTGGAAAAAATCCAAGACAAAGCAGGGAAAAACTTTCCGGCCAAATGCCAAGGACTCGGTCAAACGATAAAAGAAGGGAGGGAAAATTAATTTGACCCCTCAGCCGAAGAGAATTTCTACAAAGAATGGTAACTATTTGTTAGAAAAATCAAGCTCGAAGAAAAATGTTGTGTTTCTCAAGGGAACAGGTTTGGTTTTTAAGCAAAAGATTGGTTTAAATTACTTAAAAAAACTGTATTTATATCTGAAACCCTATTTAGTACCCGCCTGTTATCCAGATTTAATTAACTAAGTCTGGATTTAAGTTCTCTTAATAAATTTCTTTAAACAAATTTCTGAATTATTATTATTTAATCCAATTCAATGTCAAATTAAGTTTGTATTTAATGTAATAATAAACAGTTTTATTTTTATTGTTATCGGCCGCCATGGTCCTCTTCAGTATGTGATTCACTAGTTTCACTTCTGTCGTCATTACTCTGCATATCTGAATCTATCAGATAGCCCACTATTTTGAATTCGGCCCTGAGCCTTTGCTCCCAGTGATTTATTAAATCATCTTCGCAGAGGCCCATGGAATGGCTTGCGATATGCAGGAACTTGTTGGCATCGCATCCTGCCATATGGGAGTAGAGACCTTGGTTGGAGAACTTCTCCCGGTCGGGACTCAGGTCGTAGATATTGCCATTTAAAGCGGTATAAACTGGTTGATCTGGGTTCAGGCCATCAAAGGCGGCCAATTGCTTGATGTTCAGTAGAATAACCTCATTTTCCTTGGGTGATTTCCTATCCTTGTGGTCTTCAGTTAGGAATTCGCTGGAATTTCCTTTTAATTTGGTATACATTTGCGATAGCCTTGTGGTGACATAGTAGCCCAGACCAAAGGAAAGCACCATCTGGCAAATGCGATTTTTGAAGAGAGGTGTCAAGAACCTAGAGTTCACTTTTGTTTCGAATTTTTGAATTAATTAAAATTAAAATTAAAATATATAAATTGGATGCCGAATCCTGGCACCTTGGACTAACTATAAATCTTCCTTAAAACTTTGGAAAATGATGTTACTTTGTGCCAAGGTAAGGTCATCCATTTCCGAACTCACTCTCAGCATACATTTGACCCAGCAGCTGAATTTTTGCAATCAAAACTTGTGGTTCCAACATAATATTTTTTTTCAATTTAAAATATATTTTTGAAATATAAAGCCAGCATTACTTAAATTTTGAAGCAATCGAAACGAGTTTGAGTGAAAATTCACCAGCAAATTTGATTCATACTCAATTAAGCCGGGTTAAGAGCAATTTACCGCGCGATGGAGAGAGCGAATGAAAAATATTGGACACTCCACAAATGTTAAGCCACCTGCTGCCAGGCTCATTTACATCGCTCATATAAATTACATACTGCACATACACGGGGTCGTGTGCGGATGGAGGGAGCTGTGTCTGTGCCATTTGTTATTAACATTAATGCCAAATGCGATCGTAAAAAACGGAGCTTAAAAACATTTCCATGTGTGCGAGTGCGAGTGCGAGTGCGAGTGTGTCGCCTGTCTGCTGTCAGTTGCTGTTTTTATCAAATTGGTTGTACTTGGACTTTAATATGACTTAATAAGCTCATTACATTTTTTTTGCGCTATGTGTGCTTACAACAAGAATGTAATTTCGCGCCATGAGAGTGCTCTGGCGAGCACACACACACGTCTGTGTGTGTGTGTGTAAATACAAGTACGACTGCAGGGCACAGCGGCAGGACGAAGGAGTTTGGCGGTGATTTGGGTTGAATTTAAGCGATACCCTGCTGAATTCTTTGAAAATAGGAAAGTAATTTGTTGGGACAATCTTTTGCTTAATTATTTGCTTAATTAAATTATTTATAAAGTGTAATAAATTTAAATTTAAAATTTAAGGCAATAACTTCAACTATATTTTTTGACCCGCTTAAAAGTAGGCAACATTTTTTGCAAGTAAATACAGATTAAATGTTATTATTATGTGGTAATAAATAATATATATTTTTTCCATAATCAAACAAATAAATTCGCACTTAATAACTGTTTTTATTTAATACTTAAGCCACATTAAAACTATAAAGGTTTTGTTTGAATAATATTCTCTTTCTATCGTGAACTCTACGAATTTTCCACAGTCATACCCATTCGATACCCTGCTTATATCTGTAACGGGAATCAAGAGAAAACTGGCAAGCGTAGCGCGTTTTCCTTTCCGCCTTATGCTCGCATTAAAATTTGCATAACGTTGATTTTGTTGTGAGCACATTACGCATACGCCGCGTGTGACGTTGGCTTAAATTGCTTTGGGCACTCGGTTTGCGGCTCGCTGCTTCCTTTGCCCGTTGTGTTTGCCTTTTTTTCTCCTTTCCGGTTTTGTTTTCGCTTATTTTAATTTAATAAATTAAAACATATTTCGCCCGCTGTTCAAATATAATTACATTTCCTTCCAGACCGCACTCGCATCCGCTCAGCCTTGCCATCTCTTTTAATTAAAAGTAAAAATCATATAAATAACAAAACATCCGAACAAAAAATCCCTTTAAAGTTCCTATGGCTGCTGCCGTTTCTGCTGGTTATTAATAAACTTTTCAATTGCCCACCAACTGCTGTGTCGTATTAACTTTGTCTGCAGTCCTCACAAATTTCCTCCCCCGCTCTCCACTGTCTCTTGTTTGGCTTATTAGTCCCGCCCTGCTGAAAATTTGCTTTGGCAAATGTCGGAAATCCGACTGCCAAAAAAGAGCAAAAAAAAAAAAAAACAAAATTTCAACCACAAAGTGCCAGAGCTCATAAGCCCACAAACGGCATAAAAAAGGGGCAAGAAAATAAGCCAGAGGAGGAGGCAAAAAGTGTGCGGATGCTGCTTATTATTCGAGTTAATTAAAGCAAATTTCAAAAGGATTAAATTGCCAGCAGATTTGCTTAGTTTACTTTTCTGCAGGCCTTTGAAAGGGGTTAGGACTTTACTAATGGGATAGACTTGGAAAAGAAGGAAAACGTTCAAGGGCTAACAGGAATTGACAATTTAAGAAGGGTTGTAGTCCCTGAGCCTTTCGAAATGGAAATCAAAATGGTGGAAGCAATTTTCTCTAGCTAAAGATAGACTTTATTTAATACAAATTCAATTAGATTTAAAACTTTTAGGATATTTATGATTAAACTGAGCCTTTGCCTTAGTTTGATTGATTTTATTTATCTTTCCTTTGACCAAAGACCGAATTTCTTGGCCAAACTATTTATTTAACAACAGAAATGTCTCAGCATTTAAAAACAATTTTTCTGTTTGGCTTTGCCACTCCGGGTGGCATTTATGCAAAGCCAAAACGAGTACAAACATTCCTATAAAATATTATCAAACATTACCAGAAAAGTCTCACCCCATTTCCCAAAAACCCCAACTACCATTCCCCTCGGTGCCCAATGATTTATTCATTCCAGTGAAGAGCCAAAGGAAAAACCGAAAAACTAAAATGGCTCCCACATAGTTTTTGGCCCCGATTGCCGCCCTCACACTCTGCACTTTGGTTTTCCGCTTGATGCTGAAATATTTTGCTGCACTAACCATAAATAAAAAAGTGCCCAAAAAGGCTAAAGAAAAATTGGGGGAAAACGGAAATACAAAAAACTCGACAACAACGGGCACAAACAATGGGGGCGCACACAAACAAATTGAGCAAGAATAACAACGGCTGAAAAAATATTTCCATGCGACATTTGCAAAAGTGTCAAGGTGCAGCCGGCGCCAGCCGCAACAAAAATAAAAAAATAAGTCATGAAAAATAGATAAAAATGCCTGGCAGAACTGGGGCAATAAAGTTGGGTGCCAATTTTTAATACCCCTCAGCCAGGCATCGCCCACACGAAAATCGAAAGTTGCCCAACTTTCAGTACTAAATTCAGAGAATGAGCGAACATTTTTTATGCCTGGCAAATTTTTAATGCATTTTGTGTGGTGTGTTTGGCTTCCGATAGGGAAAATATCAGATATATGGTAGCATTTAGCAGGCAAAGTTGCCTGGGGAGCCACTGTCATTTAGTGGGTTTTGTGTAAGCCTTTAAGCTGCTGCACTGCAAGAAAATCATCAGGAACAATTAAGTACAGTTTCAATAAAACATTCAAACTAATTTATTTATTTTAATGATATTGCTATAATTATTTAGAGGGTATGGTAGTACCAAAATAACCTTTGTAAAAATTAATAAAAATGTCAGAGAGCTTCGGGTTTATATTATAATTTTATATATTTAACATCCTTTTTTTCCTTGCAATGTTTCTTAATTTTATTCTACATTTTGTCCTAAGATATAGTATGTTTCGCTTAAGAATAATATAATTTACTTAGTATACCAACAAAGCTAATGAAAAATACAACCAGCTTTGCAATTTGAAGAAGTTTTTAAGGACATAAAAATAAATAAATGCCCAAAGTCCCAGGATTTATTCCTGTGCATAATGACGGCAGCTGCTAAAGTTTTTTGCCAGATTTCACTGCTCACTCTGACAGCCAAAATAAATCCGAAAACTCCACCGGCGCATTTTGGCAATGCATTAAATCAATATCCCACTCACTGTCAATCCGTTTGTTTGTCTGTCTAACTGCCGGCGAAAAGTTCGCCGTGCATAATTGCGAGCGGAACTCTGGCGAAGAATTAATGAACTTCCGAGGAGGAAAGGAGTCGGAGCCAAGGAATAAATATCATGCACGCCCTGGGAAGTTCCCTTCTTAGTTTCGAATTGATGAGCGGAGGAAAGTTTTGCGTGCTAGCACGATGATTTTCACGCAATCATTTTCCGCACCGCATTTCCCGCCTCGCCCCGGGAAAGTTGCTCATTAAGGCACCGATGAGAATTTGCGTAAAATACTCCCCCCCACCCACCTATGCAGGATTATTAATAACCGTGGATGGGTGAATGTGTGTGGGTGTAGGTTCATGTAAATATTTGCACATTTCTCATTAAAGTTTCACGTATATATCACGCATACGCCGAATTGTGCACAATTAGTTGCAATTTATTCGCTCTTACACAACCGACGAGCACTCGGCTTAATGATACTTAATGTGTAAATCATTATAATAAATTACATGCACAAGCGATGATAAAAATAATCCAGCGCCAAGAAAAAAAAACAAATAAAGCAACCCAATCCGCATAATGTGTGCGCCGTCATGAAACACACACCCTATACAAATATAAAAATATAAAAAGCGCAGCGCAAACAGAGCCAAGCCGGGATTCAAGAGTGGAGTCCTTATGCACGCATTAGACATAAAGGCCATAGACATTAGTGCGCATAATGAAAAGCGTTTCAGCATTTCAGCATTTCAGTTCCCAGAGTGCGTCACACGAAGCTGAAAATGATAATGATGATGATGGGGGGGGCTTAAACCCGAATACACACCAAAGTAACCGCCACATCAAACAGACACAGAAACCGGAAAAAATGTATATATACAAACATTTATATTTATATGTGCAAGTATACATGTCTGAAGAGAAAACGCTCCACAAGTTATGAAAGCTTTGACTCCTAACCATCCTCAAGCCATCAGCTGTTTGCCAGCTGTTCTGGCTGCCAATGTTTTGGGTAATTTTCAGATAAAACCTCCTTGTTCAGAGACGAAAATTCCCTTGAAAATAAAACCCAAAACACGTCTCTCGGATGCTCGGATGCTCGGATGCGCATGTCGAGTGCTCGCAGTCTCCGCGAGCGTACGATTCGCTCTCGGCGGTTTTATAGCAAAGCTCCAGGACGTTTATCTGAACATGGCCAGCATCCTGTGGACCAGTAGCGGAGTAACTTTGAAGCGTTACGGTTGGTCGCGATTTCGAGTCGGAAACGTGTGGCACACTCTGATGGTCACTCCAGTGTAGGCGCGTCGGTCGCAGTGTGTTTACATTGTTTGCAAACTAATTAAAGTGAGTTTACAGCCGACTTACCAAATCATCAAGGGTCCGGCTCACTTGAGGCGGTTCTGGGATTAAATTGAATTGGCCAAGTGCTTGCGAAATTCGGAATATGTATATGAAAGTGTGCATGCCAGCAACAAAAGTGTCTAAATTAAACTAAATATCCAAATTCCTACGCCTACGAATGTAAACAGCCCTTTGGCATACACAAACACCACTGAAATATTTATGGAGAATACGTTTTCAATGCCTAATGGTTTTAGGAGAGACTTTTCGTTTCATTACCCTTTTCATTTGAATGTCCAAAATGTGTTATTCGACGATTTACAGGCAGTTTAAGCCTAAATAAAGACAGCAGAATTATTCTTGCAAAAGACTCAATGAATTCATTTATACATTTTCCAGAATTTTTATATTCTTCAGGCAATAAACAAAATCCCGTAGATTAGCGGTTTTAGTCTCAATAAAATCAATTTTAACTTGACTAGCTAGGCCATATATAAAATAATTTCTGAAATAAATTGAAACAATAAATTATCGATTAAGAAGCTTTCCAGCTAGTTAAACATATGTTTTAACGACTCAATTTTAATTGAACGAAAACCACAAAAATATTTGCAAGGAATAGTTCAATTTTAGAACAAAAATTGTCACAATATCATAGCTTAAAATATCTTGAGAAATTGTATCTGCCGGCTAGAGACTAAAACTGGTGCAGCAGGCACACAAAAATAACAACCTGCTGTGGTTGTATCCCAAAAGATAACATTTTATATCCCCACAAAAAATTCTTTGCAGTGCAAACACAGTAAAATTCATGAAAAACAAACAAAAAGCGACAAAGTGAAATTAACAAAAAATATAAACACAAAAACGGAAAAGTGCAAACAAGACGCCAAGGACGAAGTAAAAACTGTGAACCCAAACAAATAATTTGAAATTAAAACTAACACAAAGAGTAGAATTCGTGGCCAACGGAGCGGATTGCTGGAGAAGAGAGTTTGGACGGAGTTTGTACGTGATTTTGCTTTCAAGAACTACATTGAATAATATTTACCGGCAGATGTGCAAGGTCCCCGGCCCTCCCCTTTTCCCCAAAGATATTTTCCCCCATCTGGCTTTCAGCACTTGAACTTTACTTAGCTTCTTGTGGGTTCCCCAGCCCCGTTTGGGTTTTTCCCCAGCTTTTCATTCTTGCCCCTCGTTTTTCTAGCTTAGCCCGGCGCTTCAAGTGGCGCACAAGAGCTTCGATTTTCCAACTGAAGGTATGGCACTGGATGTATGCGGTTGCCTGATGTTGTCACCCCACGAGGAGAGGCCTTAAGCGCTTCACTTTACATAGCAAAAACTAGAAGATTGTAGAGATTAAGCCCACACCCACCCATTCGCTATCCCTGACGACCTGCGACCTCCTGGCAAAGCCTCTTTTTTCTACACTTGGGAAAGTGATTTTTAGAAGTTAAAAAATACATTTTATAGAAAACATAGCTTAGTTACTAAGCCCAACATTGGCTGAAATAAAAAAGGGTTAGTGTCCAAAAGAATAATTTCAAAATCGGATTTTTAAAAAAACTTATTATGATAAGCTCAAATATTTTGTAAACTATAGAAACAATATTTTTTAATATTATATAAATATTTTTAGGAGTAAAAAAATAACAATTTCTTTTACTAAACAAGAAATCTCTTTTATAAAATACACTTTTTTTTAAGTGCACTTATCGCACCTTCTTCGCTCTGTGATTTGTATGCGTTCACCGCCTTCAACATGGCCCCAGCTAATGTTGGCTTTGGCTTTGCCCTCAGGGCTACACAAAAGTGGGTGGCGATGGGCGGCAGTGGCCGTAAAAGGGGGTCGAGACAGGGGGCACGGGTACACGCGAGTGCCAAAGTTAACTCCACCGACGGCAGCCGCCATAAGCTCCGTACGTTTCGCACTAAAGGCTCTGCCATGCCGCCCTCTCGTTCGCAGCTTTCCCTTTGAGCAAGTAGGTCTGTGCGTTTGCCGGCGTGTTTGTGGCATAAAAATAAAGATAAATGCGAGTTCTTTACAACGCAGCGCCGAACACTTTGAGTTGGGCGCCAGCAGCCTCCCCACGCCCCTCTTCTACTGCCCAGAATCACCCGTCTACGAACGCCCCTTCAGACATCCGAGAAGCCAAGCACTGTGGCCAGCGATGTTTGTTCTAGTGCGTGGAAAAGTTAACTAAAGTTTTGGTAAATGCGAAAATAAGTTCATTTTGTATGCTCCGTTTTGCTGAGAAAATATTCGGTTTGCCAAAAATATGTGGAAAGGAGTACATATTTATGAAAGGAAATAGTTTTGGAATAGAGTTGCAAGAGAAATTGCATGATTCTTCTAGGGTAGTTAAGCCAGAAATTTATCAACAAATTAAAGAGAATTTAATGAAAAATGGAAACGAAAATATTTTCAAAAATATTAATATGTAAAACTTTAAAATTTTAAAAACTTATTCTCTTAAAATACTTATTTACAAAGATGATACTGTTAGTTATAAAACCTTGCT
>JAEIIL010019027.1:0-12397 GCA_018905715.1 Drosophila lini
AATTAATAAAAACTAACAAAGAACCGCTTTCTGAATTGAAATCACTGCATTTTTGGCTTAGTAATGATAGATTTCAATTGTAGCCTGCAAGAGTTAGCCTTCTCTCTTGTTAGACTGAAGATATATGAATGAAGTATCTCGAGGATATCTGAACCATCTGGATTAATTCTGAGATTTGGCTAAACTCTTGGCAATGTTCTGGGCCAGATTCCGTAGGTCATACATAACATACCTTCTATGCCCCTTAGGTGCCCTTAGGTATTAACCATTTCCATTTTGACTTTCAGTTAATAATAGCTCTGGAGTTCTGGCTGTGCCTGTAACGTGGTAAATCGCGGCTGTAAGGCTTGTAACTTGTATTAATTGGCAAACGGAAATTGAGGCAACTGGTAGAGCCGAAAGAACTGATGGCCCAGAAGCTCTTTTTGGGCCAAAATCTGGCCCCAGAAAGAGTTCTGTTGCTTTTCCTCCGTCGCCTGCTTGACGTCTTGACGTCAATCAATCATCGGCTGCTCAGCGAGCGAAAGAAGAATGCTTTTTTTTGGCAAATGAGTTGTGCGAGCGGGGAAATTAGCATAAAATTCGTACGCCTCTGACCCGCGACCCGGTTCACTTTGACCCCGGGCGAACTTTGGCTAATAGAGCCGACTAGGGAGCCGTGGTCCAGGGGGGGGGACTGACAGCCATCGATCAGCTGGACGGGGCTGCCAAAGTGGCTATAAAATCCCGGGACAAGCCGTCAGTTGTCAGTCAGTTGTGAGTGTCAGCTCAGTGGCAACAAGTGAACCCATAAACCAGGAGACACCAGCCAGGAGCCCCCCAGCACACCCTTTATCCGCTTCTCGAAACCGATCTGCAGAATGAACGGCCTGCTTCAGCTGAGCCTGGCTCTGGCGCTCTGCGCCCTCTTGGCCCCCTCCGGCAGCCTTGGTGAGTAGATACGGAATTCCTCCGCCCCTCCCCGATCTAACACACTCCTCTCTTACCCCCAATCAGCCGAGCGTCGCCTGGGCTACCGCCTGGGCCAGCGCGTCGCCGACCCGCAGGCCGAGGCCCGCTTCACCACGGCGATCGCCAACAAGCTCACGGCGCTGAAGACTAGCAGCACCAGCAGCACTACAGTCACCCCGACAGCCACAGCCGCAACCTCAACACCCACCACTTCCACGACTACCTCAAGCCCTACGACCCCTACCACAAGCTCTACCACCGCCACCACAAGCCCAACCACCACCGCCACCACCACCAGACGCTCCTTCGGCTTCGGGCCCGAGGCCCCAGAGGAAGATGAGAATCTGGATGATGAGCTGGCCCGCTCCTTTGACGAGGAAGAGGACGACGACGATGAGGAGGACGGTGCCGGCCTGGAGGCTGGCGGCGACGACGATGACGATGATGACTACTACATGCTGGCCTCCGGGGCCCAGCCCCAGCCGGAGCAGGTCTCCGCCGCCGTTGCCAACTCTGGGGCGGTGGTGAGACCCACGGAAATGCAGTGGCGCCAGTTCCAGGCTGCCCAGCGCAACCGGCGCCGCATTCAGCGCCTGCAGCGTGAGCATAACCAGCGCATTCGCGGCCTGCTGCGTCGCCAGCGCCAGCAGCAGAGGCGCAACCAGCAGCGCCTGCGCCGCCAGCGGCAGCAGAATCGTCGCCGCACCACGCAGCGGCAGCGCCGCAACCGGAACCGCTCCCAGGCGCAGCGTCAGCGCCGCCGGCAGAACAATGCCGCCCGTCGCCGTCGCCAGCAGCAGCAGCGTCGTCGCCGGCAGCAGCAGCAGCAGCGCCGCCGATTCATGCAGATCCTGCGCCGTCGTCGTGGACGTCGTGTCTAGATCGCTGAGCCTGGTTCCGGATTCTGATGCCCCAGCCGAGAAATTGATCCCCGAAATAAACTGAACTTTGTATGCAAAACAACTTGTTTTTTTTTTTTTTTTAATTATTATTGTGGGCCAGGATCAAGTCCTGGGAGCAGGATAAGAAGAGGAGAGGACCTTGGCACCAGATGGACCCTTCGTTCCTTTAAATATTATTATTAGATAATATTACTGTTATTTGAAGGGGTTTTGTGCGAGATACTCGCACTAGGATACCTTCGAAAAAGATGTAAAGTCTTAACTCTAAATCCTGCCTCAAGGTCTTCCATTTGAAATCCAAATCCTGTGGCAACATCCGGTGAGCCTCTGCCTGGACTCTTGTAATAAAACAAGCTCTAAAATAAGTTGAAATTGTGAACACTATTTTACATGGAGAACTCTCTCTTCTCCCTGGCAACGCCAGCTCTCTTTTCGCAGAATTCTCGGCGGGGTCACCGCCTTGCTGGTTCATTGACATCTCTCCTCCACTTTCGCCCTTTGAAAGAAGCCAAAAGAAGCCCAGAACGTGCTGAGATTCTAACTGGGAATCATGGCCAAATATGAATATGCAAATGCCGGCGATTCGCGAGATATATGCAAATGATCATCGATCGGATCGAACGGAGCGATCGGAGCGGAGCTTGCCGGGGTTACGGGTCAGCTGCGATTATTTATGGCATTATGCAAAGCGCTTACAACGCCGGCGAAAAAGAAACGAGCAAATGGCTTTCTTGTAGGGCCCTTTCTTCGTAGGCCTAAAAGAGCTAGGCCCTAAACGATGTAGCGCCTTCTCCCTTGCTCCGCCGGCCCGGTGTCTGTCTCTCTCTTTGTCCCACCCACTGGAGTGTTGTAACCTCCGAGGGCCGGCAAGGGCCAGGGCCATGTAAGTGGTTACATATAAATATGCCGGGTCTCGACCCCAGAAGTCAGTCACAGGCAGCCCAGCCATCCAAGAGATCCCCAGATTCGCCACACAGCCCACAGCCCTAGGAGCCAGTCCAGGATTAGCCAGAAGATGCATCTGATGAAGGGACTACTGATTGTCGTGTGCCTGGCGGCCTTTGCCAGCGGTGGGTGTAGCCTTCCCCTCGAGTTCTTCCTCAAGCTAAGCCCTCCCTCTCTCTTGCAGCCAAGCCCCAGCAGAACTTCTTGGGCCGCCAGCGGGATGAGCCCGCCGCTCAGGGACGCCTGAGTGCCTCCCAGCTTACGGACATCCTCAACAGCCTCAAGGGCTCCACCACCACCACCACAGTTGCTCCCACGACCACGACCATTCCCTCCACCACCACTACCGAAACGACATCGCCGACGGCTCCCACTACCTCGACAGGAACCTCTACCACTTCCACCGCCCCAACAACAAGCACAGGTACAGGCACAGGCACAGGTACAGGCACAAGTCGCCAGTTCAACAACGAGGTGGAGGAGGACGACGAGGATCAGGATGTGGTGGAGAAGCAATTCCAGCTGGAAAACGATGACGACAACGACCAGGAGGTGCACTTCGGACATAGCCAGGTGGCCCGCTCGCAGGCCAGCCGTCGCCGCCAGCTTAGCGCCCGCCGCCAGCGCCAGAGGCTGCAGCAGCGCTACCGTCGCCGCCAGCAGAACCAGCGCCGCCGTCGCCAGCAGCAGCAGCAGAAGCGTCGCCAGCAGCAGAAGCGCCGCCAGCAGCAGCGTCGCCGTCGCCAGCAGCAGCAGAAGCGTCGCCAGCGCCGCAACCGCCGCCAAAACATGCGCCTCGTCAACCGCTTCCGCCAGAGCACGCCCCGCAGGAACCGTGTCATCCGCGTCCAGGGCTAGGTCTCACCCCCGTCCCCCGAGTCCCCCCAGAAACCCGAATAAAGAGCAATGATTGAATGAACCCCAAGGACTTTCAGTGGCCCAGTGCCGGGGCACTAGCAGGGAGCAGACTCCCAGGGCAGGGAATGCCATTCATAGGGGCAGAACGATCTCCTTCATTCCCTTAGGATTATTGATATAGCTTTTGGTGCTTAGGTATGACCAGTGTCCATCAAGGCGAGTACTTGGGGATCCATCCACCGGTTTCTCGCATTCTCCCCATGATGATGGTGATCATTACAGGTTCCGTCATCAATTTCCAGCAACTCAAGCAACTCTGGGGGCTTGGCCTGAAGTTTAGTTAAAGCTAATGCATGCTTTATTATATTTATTATGTTTATATTTATTTTATTTACTTAATTATATTTATTTTATATTTTATTTTTTATATATGTAATATTTATTTTATTGATATTTATTCGTGAACACCTACGAAGTACCATTTTCCGTAGGAACCTCTCAATGCGAAGGAAGTCTCATTGAACCCGATGGAAAAACTGAAATAAAAGGGCCAAATTGTAAGGCTAAAGGTAAAAAATCGAAGAGTTTTGTAACCATTGCTCTGACTGATTATTTTGGATTTAGACGAAAGGCGAAAAAAGTGCCCACATTATGGCAATCAAAAGTTGTATGAATAAATATAAAACGTTTGTAAGTTTTAGATCTTGTAACGTTTTTCTAAGCAGAAAATCCCCAATTGCTCCCAGCTCTTAACAAAATACAAAACGCCAAAAAGGATGACTGAACTTCTGCTTTCAAGAACGGTTTAGGTATTTAGTTCTAGTCAAAATAAAATCTTAGATATATATTCCAAATGAAAATATCACCTTAGATTTGCTTAGATTTCTTCCCAACGTAATCAAGATCATATCCTAATAAAAGTAATACAATTTAATTGCAGAATGGGCCTACTTTTGCTTAGTTTTGGGCCAGAATTTTCCGGCTTATTGGCTGCCCTGATGTGGGCGCCTCAGAGATACCCTTAACGCTATGGCAATCAATTATGTGGTGGCCATAACAGAGGGTTCATTCAGATACGAATTACTACTACGAATGTCGTTTAGAAAATGTCGTGCGGGTCAAACTAGTTCAACGATCGGCGAGCGGTCAGGAAATTTATGCAAAAACTTTTGGCGAATGTGCAAATTTGCGAAAAAGAAATGATAATGAGAACTGTGCGAATTCTCTTTGGTTGTTGGTGTTATCGGTAACTGGAGCGTCGGGTATATAACCCCCGATGGCCGCTGGCAATATCACAGTCCACCAGCGACCTTCCCTAAGGCACACACAGCTCCCCAAAGCAGCAGTCCAGCCAAGTTTCAGTTTCGGCCAAGTTTTTCTGGAAAACCAACGATGAAGTTCATCTACGGCGCTCTGCTGGTGCTGGGCACAGCGATTTTTGCCCAAGCGGGTGGTGAGTTCATCCTCCTCCTCCTGGTGGCCACAGCCAGCTCTCCTCCTTAACAAAACCTAAACAAAGCCATCTCTTTTTCAGTGGCTCGCTCGAATGACGAGCCCAGCGAGGACCCCATCCAAACCAAGTTCCAGCTCTTTAAGCAGCCCGTGCAGATCGAGGCTCGCAGCCTGCAGGCACTGATGGCTATGAAGCAGCCCGCATGCCCGCCACCACCCCCCACCACGGCAACTTCTCCAGTTCCTCCCACCACGGGGACCACGGCGACGACTGGACCATCTACACCCACAACAACTTCAACTGCTTCTACTACTTCACCCAGCACTACAACCACCGCCGCTCGTAGTCCCTCCCCCGCAGCCAGGCTCCTGAACAACATGAACAATCAGCTGTTGGATGACAGTGACGACGACGAGTACGATGAGATGGCAGAGGAGAAGTACCTGAGGGGCCAGGACAACGAGGACGCCGATCAGGAGGATGACGATGAGGAGGAGGAGGACAACAGCCTGGATCTGGTTGTGGCCGGCAAGCGTGCCCAATCCTCAGCCGGCTTGCGTCGACGCCCCAACAAGGCCACCGGTTCCGGCTCTGGCGCCAACGGTGAGCTCACTGCCGCTGAACTAAAGCAGGAGCTCGAGGTTCGCCGCCAGAAGGACTTGAACGATCAGCTCCGCAGGCAGCTCGATGACGTCCGCAACGCTGCCAGGCGTAACCGCCGACGTGCTAGGCAGAACCGTCGCCGTATGCGTCGTCGCAACCAGCAGAGGCGTCGCCGTCTGATCAACCGCAGCCGCAGGAACCGCGCCCGCCAGAGCCGTCGCGGCCGCATCGCCCGCCGCCGCCTGCGCCGCAACAACCAAATGGTCCGCCAGCGTCTGCGTCGTCGTCGCCGTCGCAACTAGGACCCCTGACCTCTGACCCCTGACCAGCTCGAACTTTGATTTGAAACCCAATAAAGCGAATATCCGATACAATACACTGTCTTTTCCACCTGCCCAGCTCCTCCTGCTTCCTCCGCCCACTTCCAGCCCCACAGAGTCGTGTCATAAAAAGCATTCTAGCGCACAGTTGAACTTGCTGGATCTCTTCTTCTGGGAGATTTTTAAGAGATTATCCATATGGCAGAAGGCATAATCAATAGGCAACAGCCTCAACTGCCAAGTAATGTCGTACTTTAGTTGTTATTTCAAGCCTGATCTCGGTCAGGTTAATCTAAGATATAAACATACATTTAGTTCTTCTGAGCGAAATCAATCCGATTCTCAATGATCTGCAAGGGTATAAAAGCTTCGGTTAGCTTCCTTTCTTGTTGATTCCTGGCTCAAACTTGTGGTCTTTTGTGATACATTTAAATTTGTATTTTATGAATTTTTTATCCTAGCGCAGCGAGTTTTAAGTTGAGTTATATATTATTTATAAAGACCTGGATTCCTCAGAAATCGAACATGTTGGAGCCACTTTCACAGGCTTCTCGCCTTTGACCCCGACGCGTTGGTTGCAATTAGAAATCAATTTCAGAGCCCGGTTTTCACTTTTTTTTTTGTTGTGCTTGCTTGTTAGCCACGGTAGCTCCCCTCTTCAGCACGCTTAGAAAGCCGCAATAGAAAATTTCAAATGAAAAAACATGCTGCCAGAAGGCCCTAAGCCCAAAGCCCAAAATCCGAAAACCCCAAAGCCAGAAACCCAGAAACCAAAACCCAAACCCAAACCCAAAGGCGTTCCGCTTGGCAAAGGCCCGTTGGATGATCGGCAGAACGGCGCGTCGCCCCGGTTGACGGACAACGATGACGGCGAAGAATATAATGTGATATGCGAATATAGCTGGCAGCGATCGGCGATCAATTGAATGTCGATTGTGTACATAGCATTACCGTTGCTGGCACTTGGCGATCGCCGGTCATTTGCATTTCACTTGGTCACTCGGCCTATAAAAGCCCTGTCGCGGCCCCGATAATGTATCAGAGCCTGATTGTCCAGCCATCGGCGAGCAGCACAGCCAAGCGCGATTTTGGTCCACCCAGAAAAGTTCTCCTCGACGAGTAGTTTCCAAGTCGATTCAAAAAACAGCCAAGGCAAGGCAAAAACCGAGAAATGAAGCTGTTTGTGTTTGCGGTTCTATTATCCTGCTGCCTGGCAGCCCACGCGGCTCCCGAGAAGAAGCTGGCTCGATCCCGCAACGTCGAGGTCGACCAGGAGCTGGATGCCAAGCTGGGCATGGCAGGGGCATCGTCGGTAGCTGCAGCTGCCGGTGGAGCTGGAGCTGGAGGTGCCCAGGTCAGCAAGGACCCCTCGAGCGGCAGGCTCTTCCTGAAGAAATTCCTCACGTTCAAGAACCTGTTCAGCAGCAGCAACCAGCCGGTGATCCCGATCATTATCACGGGAGCAGGAACTGGCACAACTGCCACCACTGGCACGGCTTCCCCCACGGTGACGGTGACCTCGACGGGCACGATTCCCTCGGCCACGGGCACCATTACCACCTCACCCACCACCACTGCCACCACCGCGAGTAGGTTCACCGTTCGCAAGAGCTACGGCGATGAGGAGCCAGAGCAGGACCAGGACCAGGATCAGGAGCAGGACCAGGATCAGGAGCAGGACGAGGACCAGGAACTGTCCCAGGGCAATGTGCAGCAGCCGGCCCAGGCCTATCCCGCCGATCTGATGGACGAACAGGCCCTGCAGGCCGCCCTGGCCGCCGGCGCCCAGGAATACGAGGTTGTCACCCAGCCGGAGCTCCAGGGCACCGGCCAGAGCAAGGCCACCCAGAGCAGCCACATTAACCTGCGCCGCAAGGGCGCCCGCCGCGGCCAGGTGATTAGCGTCCGCATCCCGCCCCGCTACCGTCGCTACTTCAAGAACGGCCAGAAGGTGATGCTCAACACTGGCAGTCGTCCGGTGACCAAGCGCCGCGTTGTCCGCAAGCGGGTTCCCAGCAAGAGGATCAACAACAACAACAAGGGCAACAAGAACATGAACCGCCGTCGCGTCGGCGGCAAGAAGAACCGTAAGAATCGCAACAAGAACCGTCGCCGCATCACCGCCGTCTAAGAGAAAGGACCCGGCACCCGAGGCTGAATCCCGGAGGAAAGTCGCAGCAATAGCAGCAGCAGCAGCAGCAGCAACAGAATTTTTTTTTTTTCTAATTTATTGTAGTCTAAATCGAAGCATCCTGTCACACTTCCTGTGGCAAGCCACGTAATAAACAAAGTCTTTTCAAAAGTAATTCCAATCGTAGTTTGCAATTGTGGTCAGCCAGCCAGAGCATCCTTGGGCGGAGTTGGAGTAAACAACGTCTGGTAGAGGGAATTTAACTATTTGCTTGGATATTTTTAAAAATATATAGAAAAATAAGTAAAATAATGAGTAAAATGTTGGGGCTAAGGCATAGAATTTTCCTTATTTTCTTAAAGTTAAAAAGGGTCAAAAGGTTATAAATTAAAAAACTGGGTTATGACATGGAAAGTTGTCTTATTCGTAACCAGACTTTAACCCCTTTAATCGGTTTTATTTTCTTAAAAATAAATACATTTTAACATATTTACTGCATAGATGAAGCTTCAGTTTTATTTATGGCCACCCACAAAAATCGAAATAAAATATAGAAGCCAGCTAACCACCGATATGCGATCGTTGATCCCCAACAAATATTTTTATTTTGTTCTTTGTGGGCATAGAATCCCATTGAAACAATTGTGCTCGGAGTGCGTACTTGACCCACATTCCCGATCTTCGCCAAAGATCACCGAGCTCAGATCGTGACGAATGATGGGGCACATTTTTAGGTATTTAAGCCAGAGTTTCGCCGGCGGCAGAAGGCAAACATGGAGGGGCTGCGCTGGCTGATGCTGCTGATCGTGTCCGCAATCTGGCTACACGCGATCCCGGAGACCTCGGCCAGGGGCTGCGGCTCCCGGCTGCGACTGCGATCCACTGAGCCGCAGATCGATCTCAGTGGGCTGAGTCCGGGGCAGCTTCAGAAGCTGGCCCAGCAGCTGGCCACCTTGCAGGCCAAGGACGAGGACAAGGACGAGGATGAAAACGAGGAGGCTGCTCAAGAGCAGGATGATCAGGCGGATGACTACGCGGAGGATAACAGGGGCAGCAGTCGTCCCTGGAACAGAGTCCAGCGCATTATTCGGCGCCAGTTGGTGAAGATACCCAAGCGATATCTGCGGAAGATCCTGCGGCAGTTCGGACTGGCCAGGAGCATGGACAGTGTCACGGAGGCCGAACTGCAGGAGTACTACCTGATACCATTGGAGTGAAAGCAATAAAGATAGGTCTAAATCAGGCAAATTCTTACAGTCAATGGTACATACTTTTGGGCGGACTGGGCGAGGCCTGCCGCTCCCATCTTCATTCCGATCGAACCATGGAGCTTTGGGGGGCCCTCGTTCCATCGCTTATCTGGAAGCTTGCGCACAGCTGTTCGCCGGAGCGATAACTTCCGCGAGCGACCACACGTTCGGGGCAACCTCACTCGAGCAGGAAAACTCGGAACAGCAGCAGAATGTCAGCGGGATTACTGGCAGGGAAAGTGGCCTTGGTGACAGGTGGGTGGCGTGACGCAGTGGGGTATCGAGTGTCCAATTGTGTGCTTATTCCCTGCAGGCGCCGGCTCCGGCATTGGGCGTGCCACCTGCCGACTGTTGGCCCGCGACGGAGCCAAGGTGATTGCCGCGGATCGTAACCTGCAGGCTGCCCAGCAGACCGCCCAGGAGCTGGGCTCCGATCGCTCCGCCGCCCTGGAGGTGGACGTCTCCTCGGCGAAGAGTGTCCAGGGCGCCGTAGCCGAGGCATTGAAGGCCTTCCAGGTGGCCCCCAGCATTGTGGTAAACTCTGCCGGAATCACGCGCGACGGCTACCTGCTGAAGATGCCCGAAAGGGACTACGATGACGTCTATGCGGTGAACCTGAAGGGCACCTTCCTGGTGACCCAGGCCTTTGCCAAGGCCATGATCGAGGGCCAGCTGAGCGGCGGCAGCATCGTGAACCTCTCCAGCATCGTGGCGAAGATGAACAACATTGGGCAGGCCAACTATGCGGCCACCAAGGCCGGCGTCATCTCCTTCACCGAGGTGGCCTCCAAGGAGTTTGGCAAATTCGGCATCCGGGTCAACTGCATCCTGCCCGGCTACATAGACACGCCCATGGTGGCCGTGGTGCCGGATGCCATCAAGCAGCAGGTAGTCCAGCGCTGCCCCCTGGGCCGGCTGGGCCAGCCGGAGGAGATCGCCGAGGTCATTGCCTTCCTGGCCTCCCCGCAGTCGTCCTACGTGAACGGAGCCGCCATCGAGGTCACCGGCGGCCTCAAGTAGTGCCCCTCCCTTGACCAGGTGGAGCCAGAAAATTGCATTTACTTGTCAAGCCATCCCAGTGAATTTTTTTTTCTTGTTTTTCCTAATTATACATAAATATATATATATATATTGTGCAGCCCTAAGTAGTGTCTGCGATCTGCGGGGTGTGTGTATTTGTGGCTTTGGAGCTAGCACCTGTTAATTATTCTCGCTAATCGTAATACTTATCGCCTTTGTGGCTGCTATCAGCGAGCCACCTGCTGGCGATCGTGCTAAGCCAAAGCAAAGCTTTCGGGTCTATCGATAGCTATCGATTTGATGGGGCAAGTTGTCGATTACTGCTATAAAGTTAATAAATGAAATAAGAAATATGAGAGTTTTGAAGTTATTTCATAAATAATAAAATATGTAATTAATAATAAAAACAAATAAAATGCTTTGGCTAGGAATTGACTGAAATCTCGGGGGGTTATCCATGCAGCCCGTAGGTATGCCTCAAAAAAGTATCTTTCAGATACAAACCGCCAAAAGTATGCCCTAAGATTACCAAGAGCATAAACACTGAAATATAGGTAGACAATAAATATAAATTGTTATTCATTTAATAATATTGTTCTCTTTACTTGTACCTAGTAGTTGGGATAATGGACAAACCCTTGAGCTCCGATATCTGGGGTGAACTTATATAGTTTCTATTCCAACCAAAAGTGCCCTTCCTTCTCAGCCATTTTCAATGGACCGCAAAAGGAGCATCGAAGTGGGAAATGGAATGCGTGACACGGCTTGTTGTGGTCAAGAGGGGCGACGGGGGTGTTGGTGCAGGACCCACCGAAATGTACAATATTAATATATTTCACAATTCCCCAGCTGCTAATTAACTCAGTCGCACACACACACACACACACAAGCACCCGGGGAGATATATGCATGTCAACCGCCACACACATATGTTTGCGGGGTGGGAAGGCGGGCAAATGGGGTGGCTTTTCCGACTCTGCGGTCGTGCGCGCAATTTAAATAATGAAGACATTTTATTAATTCAAGAAATTCAACTCGCCACGCACACAAAGGCAAACAAGCTGGCACACATCGGGCAGCAATTACAATGGAGACCCGGCATTAGGCAACCTCCAACCTCCAACCTCCGAACTTGCCAGGCATTTTTGGGGTTTAGGGCTGGTCCCACCCCCAAGCTGGTGGCTGGTGCGTTTCCCATTTCCTTGCTACCCATTTCCCCATTTTCCATTTCCCATTTCCCACTTCCCGAGTGGTTTTTAGTGCATAGTGAAAAACAAAACATTTGCTAATCATATGAAGCGACCCTGAGCCGAAACACTGAGAGAAAATTAAGGGTTACAATGGGAATAAATGTATTAATTTTATTTTAGCTAATTCAGCTAACAAGAGCTTACAATTCATGATTCCCAACTCCAAATTTGGTTGTATTTCTCAGCCACTAATTTGGGAATATTTTTGAAATATTTTTAAATATTTGTGGTAAATAATTTATAACAAAGGCAAAGTAATAATATAATTTTTTCAGTCAAATTATTAAGATTTAATTGAATATAAATTATCTTAATTTCAATTTCAAAGATTTATTTTTTCTCAGTGCCAAAGTCCACCTTTCTCTGTCGCTCCTTGTAGCAATTAACAACGCACTGCGACACAAGCGGCGACGACAAGCCAACACTTGAGCCATAAACCAGCCCAACACGACCCCCGGAACGACCCCTGAAAAGCCGAACACACCGTGAATCCGAACCCCAACTTCAGCCCCCGAAAGCCGGGACAACCCGGAAAACCAGCAGCACCCCCGAAACCGACCAGCGCTTTGGCACTTGCCATATCTCATGTTAATGAAATCGTAACTCTTCGTGCGCCTCGTGTCCGTTTTTTGTGCCATCTCTCCTGGCTGCCCTTCGCCGTCGCCGTCGCCGTCGCCGTCGCCGTCGCCGTCGCCGTCGCCGTCGCCGTCGCCG
>JAEIIL010019040.1:0-14940 GCA_018905715.1 Drosophila lini
AGAAATTATAGAAAAGAAATTATAAAGACAAATATAATTCTGTTTAAATTATAAATCAAGTAAATTATACAATAAATTAATATATTTTCAAACCAGAAAATATTTTTAGCTTAAAGACTTTAAATATTAGAGGATTTTTATATTTATTAAACTTATACTTTCCCTTTATAAATTCAAAAATTAATTATTTGAATTATTTCTCCTTATCAACTTTATTCTAATAAAAAACAATATAAATAAATCTAGACTTTGCCCAATGTTAGGGTATAAAAAAATCCCGAAAACTCATAGAATTCGACAGGAAAAAGTGCAAATGCAGCGATGCCAACAGGGTGACTTATGCGATTATAGACAACTGCCGCTGGCTGAGTCAACCGGCGGAAAAGCGGGGCGTTCAGCAGATAAAAAGGGGGCAGGAGGAGGCCACATTGCCAGCTACCATTTCCATTTTCATTGCAGCATTGCTTTTGAGGGCCGTGACATGAGCAAATAAACGCTTCATATTTGTCGGTTATTTATGAGGGTCCTTGCAGGACGCAGCTGCCAACCGCCGAGCAGCGCTGTGCTGCCGAAAGAGAATAAAAAAATTATCACTGCTACAATTTTTCTTGCAAGGGATTACGCTTGTTACAATGTGGATGTTCCAGGACCCCCCACAGCCGAAGGGACATCCTATTCTCCCCCTTTATTGACCAGACTTGTTAAGCTCCAGAATTGTCTGCGAAAAGCTAAAAAAAAAATAAAATGAATATAGGAAAAAACCAAACAAAACAAATAAGAACGTATATATTTAATGTCACACACATTTTTATTTGAAGCGGGCTTTTTGTTTTCATAATTCGACGAGCAGGGCAATCAAACTGGGACAGAGTAGCAGCTGAGATGGAAATGGAAAAGCTGGGCTTGAGGAAAAATAATAAAGATTTGAAAAGATAAAATACAGGATGGTTTTCATTTGAGAATTAGGCGGCGTTAAATTATCGTTAAATTTTGAAAATATGGAAACAAAATTGTTTCCTTCGGACATGGCTAAGTTTATTCTGCTGTTCATGTGATCAGGAATATATATATATCAATAAGAATATTTAGCAAAAATATAAATACACTCTGAGTGGTAGTTTAACAAGTAGTTTTTCAATTGTTCTTACATTTTCTTTATTAAAATCCAATTTTAAAAATATTTAAAAGTGTTTCCAACTATTTTGTAGATTTTCCTGAATTTCTTAATCTTGTTCTTACATTTTCTCACCTTAAAATATTTAAATTTTCTTAAATTACAATACTGTTTCCCAACCAAAAACCCTCTTTCAACCCTTTTAGAACATTTTTCATAGTGCAGGGTTTAAGCAAAAATAAAAAAAAATAACCTTATCTATATGAAAGCTGTTAGAAATAACAATTTAAATTAATAATTCTGAGCAAATGGCACCAAAGTATCATAAAGGGACACAAAGTTTTAGACCCAGAGTTTGCACACACACCCAGTACACCCTCTCCACCCCACCCTTATTTTTTTGCGTTGAGGACAACGGCTGTCTGTGGCTTTACCTTTTTACCGGAACTCATTTCCCTTCCGGGTTGGGTTCACTGCGTCGTGCATATTTAGTTAAATCATTTCACATAATTAGGGATCATTTAATAATGGGGTGACATTAATTGAAAGCACACACACACACACAACCCACCACCACCCACCAGTAGCCACCCCCTTACACTGACCATTCCCACGGCTACCGTTTAATTTTATGGCCACCCTCCTCCTTCTCCTCCTCATCCACCGCCCATGTCCACTTGACTGACTTTACGAGCCAAACGGGGCACGTAGCTCCCCCTGCCAACGCCCCTGAATAATACCCCTCTGGAGGAGTGGGCGTGGTCTGTTTTTGGCCCACTTGCCTCTCTTTTATTGGCCTTTTGCTGCTGCCACCGTCGACGGGGTCGTCGTCATCGCTTTGGCTAATTGATTTTAATGAAGGCTCCCGACGACGACGACCCTCGACGGCAAAGTTTTTGGTCCTCGTCCTGCTCCTGTCGTCCTACCATAAATTGCTGCGGTCAATTTCGGTTTGTTAATTGGGCAAACGTGTGCATAGGGATTTTTTTCTGCTTTCATTCGGACGAAAATATTTATTTTGTAACCAATTAATTAGTGTGCAATTATTATACGGTTGGAAAAAATAGTATGAGCTAGAGGAAAATGTTGTAAAATTTATGGGAAACTATAATAATATTTAGAATTAGGAATTCAGGAGTTACTATATAAAAATTATATTAGAAATAGAGCTTCTCTTGAATATTATTTAAATTAAATACAAAGAATAGCTTCCAGTTTAAGAGTTTATAAATATAAATTTTAAGTATAATTTAAGACATGATTTTAGCTATAATTTCACATTAGTTAACAACCCCTAAACACCTTTTCCAGTGTGTCTCTGTTTGTGTCCCCAAAAACTTTCTTCTTCTCAAATTAGCAGCTGTCGCCTCGTAAACAATTAATAAATGTCAGGAAAAGTTTTCTGCCGCAACAAGGAAACCGATTTGCAACCACCCTTAGGATGCGCTAACAACTTTGTCCACATCTTTACGATGCGACATTATTTAACAATTCATAATTACACATTTTTTGGGGGGGTGTACACATTTTGGAGAAATGCTTGTAAACAAGGTACTCAAAGTGTTTCAATTGTGGAAATATGAAAAGTTTTTAGAGCATTATTGAAAGGAGAAGAGAGTTACTCAAAGGATAAATGAAAGGGAAAAATTAACTGAATCTAAGATTAAAATGTATTTAAGATTGTAATTATATATTTAATTATTTAAATAATAAATATTTCTTTAACCCGTTTACAGTGTCCGCCAATCTGTCCCAGTCTCACCAGCATCATCCTTCCAACGACAAGGATGGCAAGAAGAAACACACCCGCCCAACATTCAGTGGTCAGCAGATCTTCGCCCTGGAGAAGACATTCGAGCAAACCAAATATCTGGCCGGACCAGAGCGTGCCAAGCTCGCTTATGCCTTAGGAATGTCCGAGTCGCAGGTTAAGGTAAGCAAAAGATATATCCTATAAATGAGACTCTACTTAAAACGAAAATTAAAAACTCATAAAAATGGCGGGTTGATTGCCTCAACTCCAACCCAAAAACAAAAAAGGAGAAACTGACTTCCAAAAAAAAGGTAGACAGGACTAAAGACAAACTCCGCTTATTTTGCCCCTGACTTTTCTCAAAAATTTGCATTTTTATTGAAAGGCAAATCTCATGGATTTCCAGCCTTACCCCGAAATACAAAATGGCGCAAATGGGTCTCGATGGGGACCATTACCCCCCGGAAAGGACCTCGTCCCAAAGGCTTAGTGCAATGTGTCGCTCGAAACACCGTTTTAAAGTTCCCATTTTTTTTTGTTGTTACGAAAAAACGAGGGAAATGTTATCAACAAATAAATCCTTTGTGTCGTCAAATTTGTTGTCATCAACTTTTGTTGTAATCCGACCCGGGGAAACGCACGTGTCACGGTTTCCGTCGCGTGTGTCGTTCAGGATTTTGTATCTTCCACCGCTCAGCATCCGTATCTGTATCTATAGCTGTAGCTGTAGCTGTATCTGAACGTGGGTCTCCTTCACGCTGGCCCCGTAATTTTGAATTAGTTGTAAGCCGGGCAAAGTTAATTGGGTTGCGGTGAGTTTTTAAATCGTAAATTGTGAGGGAAAGAGTTGGGGAGTTCTGTTTTATTTAAATATTAAACTAGAAAAATTTAAAGTATTTTTTTTAATTAACTAAAAGAAACTGTGACTTAAAAATATTTCATAATAGTTAAAATACTTTATTTTTAAAGCTAAATAAATATAAAAACCCTTTAGATTTCACTCTTAAATACATCCTTAAAAAAACCCCTCTAATTACTCTTACTTCCTCGAAATCACTTGACTATCATTGACCGTGCTTTCCCAATCAGACTTTCTGATTAGAAGGACATGATTGCCTCATTTGGGCGACATTTCCCCCCTGATTTCCCATTTCCCCCCACTAAAAAGGGAAATCCTTTTCTCGCCACACAACTGGGCGCCGTTCGGGAGTGGAAAAGAAATCACGTTTATGATGAGGAAAAATGATTAATTGCCAAAGAATGAGGCACAGGGCAGAGTGTGAGAGTGAGAGGGAGACACACAGACACTGAAAGAGACAGCAACAGGGACAGGAATAGAGATAGATAGATGAACATTCAGGATTGATGGCTTGAGCTGCAGCTAAATATGCGTCATTTTGTGCTAAGGACTAAACAGGGAGATGCAGGATGCAGGAGCCAGGGGGAAAGCGGAGAATGCGCTGATGACGAGTACAAATGGACAGAGAGATGGATGGAAACTGCAGGATTTCGGGTTGAATTTCGGCTCTCAATTTTCCGCCCCCCCCTCGCTTTCTCTTCGCGCTGTCTCAACTTGCCTCGTCTCGTCGCCCTGATAGACATGCCAAATGACTGCATGACTTTTGGGTGAGTGTAAATTAAATTCTGGGCCCGGGATGGCACGAAATGCACAAGGGGACATGGTGGATCCATGATGGCCAGCCATCCTGCCAGCTTCATACATATTCAATTAGTGTGCGTGCATGTGTGTGTGTTGGTGTGTGTTGGCCAGAGTCAGAGAAGGATGAAAAACAGCCATGACGATGATAGTATGCAAATTGACAAACAAAAAGGCACAAGCCGGACAACAGCCGCCCCCAAAAGCCAAGCCAAATTATGACAGACAGACAAAATGCAAAGTGGCCGAGGGCACTAAGAGAAATTCAGTAGTATTTGAGGGTTTTTAATAAATTCTAAGATAATTCAAAAAAGGCTCAAAACTGTTTTGGCTTAAAATATTTCTGAAATCAAACAAATAAATTATTCATAAATTTTTATAAAACCTTAAAAGGAATTTTACTTTTCATTTCAGTGCTTATAATTGAATTCCTTAAATGAAAATATATTTTTAAAATATTTAAAAGTAATCTAAACATCTTGGAGCTACGTTTTTCATAAATTTAAATATTAATTTCATGCCTAAACATTTTCTTGTGTATAATTTTATATTAGATTTATTTTGAAAGAAATTCTACAATTTCTAGAGTTTTTACTTTAATTCCTCAAATTAAAATTAAAAAAAAAAATTTTTTTAAAAACTTAATTAAATATCTCAAAAATATATTTGCGTAAATTAAATAACAAGCTTTCTACCTAAACCTTTTCTTTGTATATAATTTCAAATTATCTTTAATTTTAAAGATCTTAAATCTCTTTTCTTAAATTCAAAAGCTAATTTCTTGCAGTGCCTGCATATGGACGTGGGTGGTTGGCCAAATGATCTTGACAAGAATAATTGCGCTGTTATCATAATTAAAACCGTTTTTGGACACAGCCAGAGAAGGGGGCGAGAGGGAACTCCTTTCGTCCTTCGTTTTAGCAATCATTTAATGCAAATGGTCGCCATTTTGTACGCTCTTATGAGAGGAGCCCCAATCCGGTGCTGCTCCTCCCCCCGAACTCTCCCTTCTGCCACCCAGTGAATTATAGCGTCTGTGGCCATTATTAATGACATACCATGTGTGTGGGTGTGTGGCCATAGTTAGGAAGAGGTCCGTCCACTCCGGGCAATAAAATTATTGCATGCTTTGTTGTTATAGCTTTTTCGTGATTTTTGCCCGCTCTCAACTCTTGTTTTGCATAAATGTAATGGCATTTTTGGGTTCCGGGCTCCTCTGATTGTTCAGTCAATGTATGTAAACACTTTGGGATTGGGATTGTTTTGCAAATAGTACACGGTAGGTGGGTTGAGAATAATGGCCAAGGGAGAGGGAGAGCCTGCTGCCATTATGTGTAATTGGCTCAAAGCAAAAGATAATTTGGGGAATTAATTAAATGGGAGGAATGAGGCAACATTTCAGGAAATTTTAATGGAATGAAATATAAAGGAAGATGATTTATGGAATTCTGTTGACTTTAAATAAGAATCTTGTGAATGTATTTTAATAAATTTAAAAATTCTTTAGCAAATTCAAAGCTAACTTAGTTAATAAACCTACAAAATTCAGGCTTTAAAATGAATTAAAAATATCTAAAATCTTCACAATTAAATACTATTTATAAATTGATTTAACTCTGCATAAAATCAACTTTGAAATCAGCTGTCAAATAAACACTTTGAAGTATAAAACTCAAAGCTTTTAGCATAAATATACCAAAATATATACAGCAAATTAAGATTCTATTCAGCATTTCTAGGAAGCCATCAGGCAGCCATAAAAAAGTATTTTCGGGAATCCAGCTAAGTGATATCGGTCGTAATAGGAAACAATATTTTATTATGGCTTAAATGCCTCTTTACGATCTGTTACTCTTGATGAGACAAAAAGCGGACCGCATAATTAGCACCAGAATAATGAAAGCTTATAGAACCGAACTCGAGGCGACTGTCAAAAGTGACAGTTTTGGCAATGACAATGCCCCACGAGAAGTGACAGGCCGACAATGGTGTGGCCAGTTCATAAAAACTTATGACAGAAATTTGAAAAAATCTCTAATTGATTTTCCTCGGCGATCCCGGCAAGAATTCCATTGTGGCCGACTAATGGATTTGATTGTGTGTTAATGAATGGGGGTTACCTTTGGAATTTACATATTTGAAGACGATTTCTAGGGCTCCCCAACAATTAGTCAAATATCCCAGAAAAAAAAATACCCAAAAAAAACCAAAGAGCAACAGAAATCAAATACATTTTTATGGCACAGCTCGAACCGTGAGTTGGCTTCAAGTTTATGGCTACAAAATACAAAATCAAATAAATCACAAACTCACATAAATACGGAAAGCGAGCCCATATAAGGAGCGAGGGCGAGCCGGCCATACGGATTCGAAAATTTACGATCCAGAACTACAAAGCACACACACTCAGAAATACTCAAATAAATAAATAAAAAATTCTGTGGACCAATAGGAACAAATAAAAAAAAAGTAGGAGAGAGACAGGAAAAAGGTGAACGAGGTAGGAGCCAACTTGTCAGGGTCGATGTTACCAAAAAGGCATTGGCCAAGCGCAGAGTGTGTGTGTGCATTGGCCATGTTGTAAATTTTCATGACTTTTAAGTATCCTCCCCGCACACAGGACGCGTAAACAAATAAATTTCCAATTTGCCCAAAGAGTCATATATTTCGATGCCGAGGGTTTTTGGTTTTGACATTCCCCTGTCCTGTCCGTTTCTACGAAATTTACATAACACTTTTTATCCTTATCTGGGGTGCCCACCTGACGGATGGCCCAGGAAACAAAGGGCACCTCCGGACCTCCGACTCTGACTCTGACTCCGCCGACTCCAAACTCCTCTCCCGCTGTGGTGCCAAAATCGAATATGTTTTATAACATTTTCCCTTTTTGTAGGAGGAGGTGCTATCCCGATCCTGCCGCCATAAATAGATCCCAAATACGAAATGGAAGCGTAACGTAACGTAACGTGACCAAGTCAAATTGATTGCCACAATATTTGATTGACTTTGACATGTTGGCTGTCATAAATTGTGTGTCTGTTCCCTTGACCATCTCCTGAAGCCACCGGAATTTGGCTATCCGTACCTGTCTGTACCTGGCAAAGGCGGCTTCTTTGCCGATTTTTTGTAGTCATAAACATTTGTGGCAAGCATTTGTGAAATTTCAGTCAGGAATTATAAGGGTTAGGACACCTAAGACATGGCAAAGGGATTTTAATAAAATTAGTTTAATAAATTTAAATAAAGAAAAGGGTAAATAAATTTATAAATAAAATTTTAAATGAGATTCTAAGGTGAATTTAGAAAAAAGAGGTATATTTATAAAGGAGGTTAGTTGCCTTCCAAAATATTTTTCTATAAAATTAGCAACTTTTCCCCTCCAATTTTAATGTATTCCCCACAAAACCCCAACTTCAAAAATATATAAATATTTCATAGACACATTTTAAAGTATCTTCAACAATTTAAAGTTAAAATTTAAATTTTAAACCCAACTAATGCCTCACAACTTGAATATTTTTGCCCTAAAAACCATTGGCAATCTGTTGTCAAAGAATCTCACTCAACCAACGGCCACATCAACTATGCTTTAGTGGGTGCTAGATGACGCACTCACCATTCGCAATATGATGACGACCAAGTGGATGTGGAGGTGGAGAGGAAAAACCTAGGGAAAAGCTAAAGGAAAATGCTAGAGGAAGCCCGCCACTTGCCCCACAACTTGCTCAATTTTCCGTTTTTGCCCATGGCTCAGTGGCAAATCCCGTAACAACATGGACACAGATGTTACCAAAAAATAATGACCATGAAAAGCAGCCTTAATGATGCCGGCTAATGTTGTTGTTGCCGCCGTGTTGGCTGTCTGTTGTTTTTCCCAAAAAGGACCAAGACACAGGCAGCACTGTCTGCTCTTCCACTGCGGCTTGTAACACACGGAAAATATTAATTGTATTTTTATTTCGCATAATGTTGCAAATAATAATTACACAAATGTGCAAATGAAGTTGTAAATTATCCAGTATCTGGTTTAATTGCACCTTTGGGCTGTTGTTTTCTCGACGTTGATTTCGTTAAGGATGCAGGTTCGGGGGGGAAAATGTTTAACAGAAATGGTTATGACCATGGTCTGGGATAGGTAATTACGTTGATCTGTTGATAGGGCATAATGGAAATTAACTGAAATGTCAATAAACTCTTAAGAGAACTTTTTCAAATGAAAATACATATTTAAAATAAAATTTATATGCAGAAAGTCTTTCCTAAAATATCTTTTACCTAATTTTAAATCAAATAATTCCCTTTAAATTCATAAAATCCCAGATCTGAACAAGAGCTCCAACACTAAATGCCCATTTATAGGCTTTGTTAATGGAAATCTGCTCCATCATCAGGCAAATGTAGAAATTATGCCGATTTTGAGGCAGCACACGCTACCGAGGAACAAGGAACAAGCTGCAAAACGTGACTGGGCCTTGGGGTGGTGGTGGTGAATCCCCTTTTAAAACAGCCAGAAGATGGAGAAAGAGCGAGGGGGAGGAGGGTGGGAAATGAGGCGGGTTTTTGGCCAACATATGTTGCCACAGAGCGAGGAAAACGAGGCCGGGCAAAATGAAGCGCAGCCAAAGACGTTAGTCATGGTTTTGTGCATAGTTTTTGCCGCTGAAACAGTTGCTGCTGCCGGGCAACATTTCGCCATTTGGCTGCCCAGAGCTTAATATTGTCTTAATTGAGGGTTAACCGGCGTTGATGATGCGACTTATGGGCCCACATGCCCACGCCCTTGCCCACGATCCCTTCCTCTTGGCCACTTAATGACTTTGACAATGTGACTCGCCTAATTACACATGCAGAGAGCTTTCGACTTAAAACTTGAGGTTCTCTTAGGGATGGACTAGAAATTTAAATGTTTAAAATTACATTTTGAATAAGGGTTTTATAAGGAAATCTTTTTTAATTTATGTATCGAACTTAATTTAATAAATTTGGCAATTCACTTGCTTATTGGAATTGAAATGTTTTTAACTGATGAACAATATTTTAATATTAATCGAATACGTTTTTTGTCTAAAAAGGCTTCAAAATATATACAATATTTATCGATATAAATTTATAATGTCGTATAGACCTCTTCTTTATAATTAAAAAACTGTTTCCCTGTGGATATTTTTTGTTCAAACAAATTTTCGATAAAAAATCCTTATCGATTCTCAAATTTTTCCACTATATTTGTCCTTCCCTATTCCCTAAATTGCTGGAAACCCACTAAATTGAAATTTCTTTGTTTCGTTTTGCAGGTCTGGTTCCAGAATCGTCGCACCAAATGGCGCAAGCGGCATGCGGCGGAAATGGCCACCGCGAAGAGGAAACAGGACGACATGGGTGGCGATAACGATGGCGATTGTAGCGAGACCATGGACAGCGATAACGAAAGCATCGACTTGGGGGAGTCCCCCGCCCAGAGCAAGAGATGTCGCAGCAATAGCTCCGGCTCCTCGCAGCAGCAGCAGCAGCAGCAGGATAATTATCGCCATTAAAACGAATTTACAAACTACGGACGAAACTCGCAATGAAATGGAATGGAATACACTTAAAATAAATTTCAAAGCGCCAGCTAATTAGCTAGAAAGAACCCAGCAGCCAAAAGCAGCAGCAGCAGCAGCTAGACACACTTGCAGCTAAATTATTCGGGTTTGAGTTTTAAGGTTTTGCCACTTTACCGTCTTCTGAAGACTTCATTTTTCCCCTCTGTCTCTTGATAATTTCCCCCCTTTGTTTATTAGGTGTGTAAATATTTATGTTAATTTTATAAAAATAAAACAAGAATTACCTTTAACATGAAGCTTAATTAACGTCGCTAATTGGTAAGGCACAAGCACAAAAGATTAAACTGAATTTATTACATATTGTATGTTTAGTTTTTAAACCCTAACTTTAATGTAATTTCGTGCATTAGAAGAGACCTTAGTTCATACATTTAAAATATATATATATAAACTATTAACGATTAACTATGCTAACTGAGATTGCGCCACACAATATTCACAATATTGATGATGATGACACTGAACGCGAAAGACGATTGATTAACTATTGCCGTAAATAATATGTAAAATGTACTTAAATTAAATTAAATTGTAATTTTAATTATTTCGAATTGATGAAAACAAAATAAAATGCAAGGAAAATACAAAATTTAATGGGAAAAGTGTTTTTGAATGGGTTGGAAAAGGGATTGTAGAGTCTACGGATTTTATAAATATTTTCTAAAATAAATAAATAATAATATTAAATAATTCAAATCAGGCTAAGTTTAAACTCTCAACTCCTACTCAGAAAATATGGCAAGGTGCAAGTAAGACCAAGAAAGACCTATGAATTGTTCGACCAAATCCGATCAGCCAACTCCTACAAGAGAATTAAGAAGTGATTCTTCTTATGGCTTAAAACTCATAACAATTACAGACCGGAAATCTGCTTTAGGCACTCCTCTACTGCAGTCAGTCAGTCAGTCAAACGACAATCCGTCAAGCGGACAAAGTCAAAAGGATTAACTCGAAAGTATTTCTTCTGGCCAACAAGGTGCAGACAAACAATCGAAAACGGAAAAAATGTATGAATGAACGTCACCGGAGAATAAGGGAAATGTGTGAAAAGAATCAAACCAAAAACCATAAGATTGATTAACTGTCAATCAAGCGAGCATATGAGTGGAAGACATGGGACAGCCAAATGAATGGAATCGAAGCAGGTTCAACGGGGCGAAAATAACAATAAATATCATTAAATTATGAATGCCGCCCCTTCAAGGTGGTAACACGAAGTAGGAATGCAACAAGCTGATATAGTAATGATGGGAAATCAAGGATGGAAGCGTGAATAAGATGATTAGAGTGTGACTAAGGTAAGAAATAATAAAGATACTTTTATAAACTTAAAATACAAAAAGAAGAGCTACCCAGAAATATAAGAATCCCTTAAAATTGTGATGTATCTGAAAGATATTTCTGGCCCCTAAATACCACCAACGAATCTCACGCAACCATTTCGAATGAATAAAGAGTGAGTAGCTTGGCCTATCCGCGACTCATTGAACTGAAACTGGCTAATGACTCTATGGGCACTGACTGTTGCAACTACCGAACTGCCATTGTTGACTCGCATCTAATGGAGCACCCACATTAATCATGCTTTAACAGCGAGTGCAATGGCAAACAATCGTAACTCTTCTCTGTATTTTCCTTGGGGTGAGGGGAATGGTATAGCTTTGGTTTCGATTCAAAATGCCATTAGCATACCGGCGATAATTACCTAGGGGAGCCATTAGCGGCAACTCCGTAAACAGCCGCCGTATTACGTGATATTCATAGGCGGAGAGGAGTCTTTGAGCAATTCGAATACAAGAAGAATGGAGAGGCGGCTTCTTCTGTGCGAATTCTGCAAACTCATGGAACCTATTGAACCTGGCACGTTTCCCCATTCAATTGGATGAACTTCCGCACAGTTCCGGTGAGTTTTCCGCAGTATTTCTTCCACCTTTGTGTTGAGTACGCGCCCAAAGTCAACTTCCAGCAATTGACGTCCAAGTGTGAATTGCCTTTGAATTTGCCATTTCAGATCAGGTTTACTTATTCTCTTTCTATTTTTGCCAGCTGCGCAGGCGTCCTGCGAACGTGCTCGTCTCTGGTTTCCCTTCTCGCACTCGGATGAGGATCGATTTCGGATCGGATCGGCTGGGTTTCAGGTAAATCCCGTCTAAGCCGCTTATTGACGCTGAGGTTAATAGAATTTCGGGCAAAAAGAAAGCAAACACAATAAACTGGGTGCCTGTGTGCGAACGTGTCCCAGGAGGACAATTTGACTTAGGACCTCAGGCCTGTGTTAATCTCCTTGCTGAAATATTGCAAACTGACTTCCAGAACGAGGGGCTTGCCAATTCGGTTTGTTTGTGTTCTCTTCGTGTCAAATATAATTTGATTAATTGCTTTATTGTTTTTGAGGATTTTGGGACAATGCTCAACAGCATTGGCCTTGCATAAGATTATGGAGCTCTGAAAATTAAACACTTAAAAGGATTTTAAGTATTATCGGGCTTAGTTGCTGATCTGGTTTGGATTTTAAAGAACCTTTTGATAGTCTGTGGATTTTTGTAGGTTTTTTTTAAATCGTATTAATACATGTTAAGGGAACAACATGAGGTAATATTTTTCAAAATTGCATAGGGGTTACATGGTACATAGAAAAAAACTAATATAGAATAACGTTCAGAATTAAATTTTATGATTTTTTGACTTAGTTATGATCGAATTTTAATGCAATGATAGGACCCTAAGGCAAACTACAAATGTAAAAAACAATGTCGGCTTTTCTTTCTTGTTTATTTTTTAAGTTTACTAAGTCTGCAAGCTAAATTTAATACTTTTAATATTTATTTATATATTTTAGGTATTAAATAAACCAAAATGTACTGTCTCTCTCTCTCTATTATTTATATTTTTACTAAACATTATTCCCAGCACATTTTAAAGAAAGAAAATCGCTGCGTCTCCTCTGATTTCCACCCAACATTCAAGAAAGTTAAAAAAGACGGCACAGCCTTTAAGGAGCACTCCTCGAAAATCGATACGATAGCGAGTTGGAGGAGCTGCACCCACTGAAATGGGGGGGGGGGAATTCCCCTTTCGGGGGAATTACCAGGACGGGCTGCTATGTATTCGCATTCGAATGTGTGCTGGCCATAAATAGCACGCCAACAAGGGCTTCTCTCCGGGATTGCTGGTCAAAAATGTACTCCAGTCGGCAGCAGTTTAGCCTGACAATGACAGGCCGGAGTTTTGGTGCTGGGGAGCGGGAAGTGTGGAGTTTTGTGGAGCTGGCCATCACCCCTTTCGGACAGCGGATTTCGGGGTGACACCTCATGAATGTCCATGGAGTGGAGGCAATATGGGCGACAAAACATGGACACATTCACTTAGAACAAAAATAGTTAAGAAATTTAAAAACTTGCCGTCCAAAAAAGAAAGAAATATTAATTTTGAAACACTATAAATGAAATTGCTTAAAGCATATTTTATTGAATTTATACCACAAAATAGTTTAAAAAAAAGCATGAATAAAATGTATCTGAATAACATAAACACTTTCAAAGAATTCTTAAAAATAACTTCTTTAAATATAAATTATTATCCAATAAAATGCTTACAATTCCCAACTGATTTTAACTCGTAATCATATAATTTTTTATATTTTTTTTAAGTGTTTGAACTAGAGCAGGATTGGGCGCTCTACTAAATTGTCCCTCGACACAAATTCGAAATCGATAAATGATAAAAATCAACAGAAACTTCATGGATGCTCTCCTCGTCCCTGTTGCCATCTCACTTGCTCTGCCGTGCGCCCTCTCGCTCGCACACTCACTCAAATGATGGCGTCGGCAATGTCGCTTCATGAAGCTTTTATTGTCTGTCTATTTCTAAGCTTTGTACATGGACTCTCCACTCTCCAGTCCACTCTTCCACTCCACTCCTCCAACTCCCCCACTCTGGGCCAAAAAGGGAGGACCACAATATGGCCATCCCGCTTGCACCGGATTAGATGCTGCCTCTCGCTCGCACACTCGGCAAATATTCGAAAACTTACCAAATTGTTTTCGCTGCTGGGGTTTTGCCGGGTGGATTCCAATGCTGATGTACGAGTGCGAGAGCGGCTCCCTCTCGCCCATGTCCTGTCTATTTTCCTGGGGATGTCTCTCTATATCTATCTGCGAGCGGGGTAATATACGATGTCCTGGCACGCTGTATTTGTATCCTTGCATCTGTATCTGTGAGTGGGTGTGTTTCCAACAGCACGAAAGTCCTTGTAGGCAGACATCGACATTGATTATGCCGTGTTTTTCTTCTGTTTCTGCCCTTATTCGGTTGTCGCTGTCGTTGTCGTCCTCCGCAGCGAATTGAATTATTGTTTATGTTTATAGCAAAACAATGTCGGAGTATGCGTTTTTAATGATCATTGTAGGGCCAATCTATTTATATAAAATAGGGAGAGATAACCGGGCTGTGGAACGGGGCAAGGGAGAGGCCTATTAAAAGATGGCTAAGTTCTGGGACAGTTTTGTGAGGAAAGAGCATGGAGTCCTGGAAAAAAACAATGGGGATTGGGAAAGCGATTAAGGATCTCTATAATATACAAGGTATACATATAAAGGATATTTGATTATAATTAAATTACGCCAAAATATTATTTACAAAAGGTTATAAATTTTATTTTTACGAATTTAGGAAAATTACGTATTCGTAATTTATTAGTAGAGGGCATTATAAATAAATCCTTAGAAATATTTTTACTCAAATAAAATACAATTAATACTTTTAATTGAAATTATATTTAATACTCTAATTTTTATATTTTGATTTTATGAAG